>JAQFXT010002736.1:0-11098 GCA_034683725.1 Strigamia crassipes
TTCGCTCACTTTTTACGTTTATCACGTTATAGTGCTCACTTTTCACGTTTTATTACGTTATTTTACTCTCTTTTCACGTTTTATCGTGTTATTTCGCTCACTTTTTACGTTTATCACGTTATAGTGCTCACTTTTCACGTTTTATTACGTTATTTTACTCTCTTTTCACATTTTATTACGTTATTTTACTCTCTTTTCACGTTTTAATGCGCTATTTTGTTCTTTATCCACGTTTTATTACGATTTTTAGCTCTTTTTCCACGTTCTATTACGTTATTTTTGCCCTTATTTCATGTTTTTCTCCGAATCGAGTAAAATTCATCCACTTTTCGTTGATAATTCATAATTTTCTTGAGTTTCCACATACAATGAGTCGTGATTCATTTATTAGATTGATCAAATAGAATTTTTTTTAATGGATAGGAGTCGGGAGGGGTGTGGAACAGTCCCTTTTTAGGACTTTTGACTGTGTTCTGATATGACAGCTTTTTCGCTCATTGGTTTTTAATTTTCTCTCGCCGAATAAAGCGGATTGCCTTGAATTATGTCCCCCAATCGTTGGCACAATTTCATACGATGCCATTTTACTTAAATTCCACCTCTCCCATCCACCCGCGCCCGGCCCTTAAAACCCCCTTTGCAACGACTCTCGACGCGCGTAATAAACGCTGCAAATTTCATTATAAAAGAGTTTGGTGCGCACATTTCATTTTTCTTAAGCACATGCACATTTTTGCCATCTCCCTTACCGTATATTTTATGGATTCATATTTCTGCTGGCACGAGAGAGGCTGTCGCCTTAACCTCCTCCTTCCCCTTAAATCAAACGTCACCTAACAGCGACAATTAACGCTCTCCTAAATTTCCCCGTAGAGAACAGGTGCAACTTGCAACTCATCCGCCATTAAATTTTAACCAAAAAAAATTTTTTTTTTTTTTTTTTTTTAAAAATTCAAAAAAAAATTCAAAAGTTGTAAAAAAAAAAAAAAACGAGGTGTTGCTGATTGACTATTTCCTGCGTTGATTGGGGGTAGGGGGGGTTTGCGAGATGCTGACTTCGTTTGTGGGCGCGCGCGACGCAGATTCGCTTATTGCTCGCCCTACCGGCAAATCATGCACGCAATTGACTTTGCCGAAAGACTCCCTTTGCTCGTACTTCAAATTATATTGAAAGTCGACGAGAGCGAGAAGGGAAACGAGAAAAAAAGAGTGAAATTTTAAAAAGATCAAAGAGAGTTCGGCAGAGAAGCCCCCCCCCCCCCCCTACTCTCTCTTCTCCTCTTCCCATCACCTCCGCGTCTGTGCTTAGTCAAAGACGAGCTGCAGGCACCGGAAGAGAACCCACGGGATGCTTTTCATCTAGTTCACAGTTTACAGTTACCAACTTACAAAAACCCCCCGACATTATGAGGAAACAAGTGCGAAAGTTTCCATTTTGCAGATGACCACTCGGGAGAAGGTCATTTTCACTCGACTACCGTCTGCCAGACCCTTCTCGCATTCTCTCTTTCACTCGACACCTCCTGACTCAGCTATGCACACATCGAGTCGGTCGGATATTGCGCCCCCTGGTTTCCATCAAGTCACTGGGTCGAGATGAGTGATATCATTACATTTGCAGACAGAGTATTGGCGGAGGTGGCAGTAATGGAACTAGCCTGTTTCCACCACGGAATAACGATGTGATGATATCCATCTACCCCCTTCCCTCCCCCCGCTGCACCAACACTCTATATGGCGCATGCGTTCGACACTTCCGCCTGACCGCTCAGAGACCCCGTGCGCTCTCTCTCTGTTTCTTTCTTTTTTTTTTTTTTTTTTTTTTTTTTTTTTTTCTATCTCTCGCTCTCCATGCTTGTCTCGCGTGATAGATGAATTTTTAAGCGTTCTGGCGGTGGGTGGGAGTGTGCAAACACCAGTCGGGGTGGATGGAGATGAGGAAAAAGTGCCAATCTCATCACACTCGCATTTTTGCCTTTCAAATCCCGACCTCAATTCTCTATGTGTAGTATGTGTGTTGGGGAGAAGCAAACACGAATTAGCATTTTGTTTGCCCGATTTTTTTCTTTTCTTTTTTATTTTATTTTATTTTAAAGTTGAACTTTGTGCCACCGAGTCCGAATGTCACGCATCATGCAAAATATAAAGAAAAATGTTGTAACATAAAAACGGGTTGTCGGAATTGCGAATATTAACTCGGTTTTCCATTGGCTGGCCGCGAGGCGTCACTCAAGCGCATGAAAATTTAATTAGGCGAATATTTTCATCTTCCGACATGCGAAAGAAACATGGAATTGGAATTGTTAAGCATTTAAAATTCTCTCTGATCTCTGTCGGACACGGCTCCCAGTGCGCACGCGCGCAAATCCACCCACTGGTTGCACGCGACTTTCGCTGCCGAGAAAAGTGGGTGAAAGGAAATATACATTCGCAACCCCCCGCCCCCCTAGTCCCTGCGACTTTGCTTCTTCGCACGGGTCGATAAACGGCATGCAGATTGGCAGTGAGCGGCGCGTGCAAAGCAAACGGTTTAATATTCATGCGTTCAACACGCGCACGGGACGTCACGTTATTATAGCTGACGGCACGAAAAACGCACCCCCCGTGCACCCCCCGCCCCGTTCGCGTTCTCGTTCTCGACGAGAGAAGAAAAAATTGTCTTCCTCACGGGTCCAACAACAAAATCCTCAACAAGTCAAATAGAATTTGAGTTGAGATGTCATGCGAATCGTTTCCCTCTTTACAAAACTCTTGTAAAACATTAAAATAAAATGCAATTACGAGGAGCGTGGATGGGAAAGTGGGGGGGGGGGGGGAAGGGAAGGGAACGGGGGAAAAAAAGGTTGCCGAAAACGGGTTGATTAAAAATTGAAGGAATAAAGGAGGAGATGAGGAATGTAATCTTGGGATGTTTTTAAAAAGTAAAATTGCGATTGGAAATATAATTTCGGGGTTTGGAATCTCTCGAGTATCCGATGGTCACCTCAAATAAATTATGTATGCGGAGGGATATTTCTAATTCATTCAGGTAACCTCATCAGCATCGTCCTTCCACTGCTGCAAACTTTATTTTAATCAACCAAACAACAAAATAAATAAATTTATTTATTTATTTATTTATTTATTTATTTATTTATTAAAGCATTCTAGAAAATTCCAAAAGTTAAAAACAAACATAAAATATTTTAGGAATTTCAAAAATGAATACAAAATCTTTAAAAAGAGTTATAGAGATTTATACAAAAAAAAATCGAAGAAACTATTAAAATTTTTTAAAAACTAGAGATTTATATAAAAATATCTAAGAAACTAATGAAATCTTTCAAAATCCTAGAATTTTATACACAAAAAAAAAAAATCTAAAAAAATCCAAGAAACTTTCAAATGTTTTAAAATCCCAAAAATGTATGCAAAAACTTCAAAAACAATCCACAAATTTCCAAAAACTCAAAAAAATTCTAGAAATTTCCCAATATTTAAGTCCAAAACTTTCAGAAAAACCCAAATTCAAGAAATTGAAACAAAAACTTTAAGAAATGTGTATAAAAACTACAAAAAAAAAAAAACACCACAAATTTTCAAAAACATGAAAAAATGTATACCAAATTGATACTAAACGAAAATATCACAAAAATTTCTAAAAATTAACAAAAACATAAAAAAAAATTCCAAAAATTAACAAAATCTTTTTATAAACTCCCACAAATTAATACAAAAAACTTCACAAAAACAAAATTAAAAAAAAACACCAAAAATCCAAAAATCCTAAAATTTATTTATTTAAAAAAAAAAAAAATAAATAAAATTCACAAAACTCTCCAAAAACCCCCCCAAAACCCTCTCAACTCCCTTTAGACATCCCAAAAATTTTATGACTTACGTCGGCAGATCTTTGAGCACCTTCAACCATCCAAATCTATGTCGGACAGGTGGCGTGTACACTAAAACAGGTGTACCACATCAAAGCAAACAGCAAAGAGCAATAGAAAAAAAAAAAGTAGGAGGGTAAAATTTCACCATCACCTACACTACTCCAAACCATTAACACATGGGTGCTAATGACTCGATTGGAGGTGCGCAAACCGATACACAACCCCCACCCCCCCAAACGACCTCAAACAAAAACACCAAAAAAAAAAAAAAAAAAAAAAAAAAGAAAAAAATAAAAAAAATTACAAACAACTAAACATCCCCAACCCAGAAAAACCTTTCTAACTTATTTATTCGTTTGATTCCTCCAGACGCAAACAAAAAGGCGGAAAAACCGAATACACCTTTCTTCATTTCCGTTGCCATAGCAATCACACATTAGTACATTTGGCAATGCGTTGCCAACGAAAAATATGATAAGTTGCCCGCATTTAAATATTAATGATGATGAGCCACCGGCGAGTATTTAGCGATAAAATATGAAATGCAAGTGAGGCAAACACGAGAAGTAGTCAACTATTCATGGCAATAACAAATTGATCCCACGCCTGCAAACTACTCACTCACTGCCACCCATGACCCATCTGCCGAGTGCGGCGAACGGAGGAGGCGGAGGAGGCGGATGAGGGATGCTGCGGGCGCGTCTCGCTCATCTCTCCAAAACCCAAACCCAAACAATCTTCACAATGGCGTCTCCACTTGCACCCCGAAGCACCCAATCAACTTGTTTGCAACAAACAGGCTTCCCGAGCGACACCTATCGAAAAACGTGACGCAACAAACATCTCCCTTTTCTCCTCCTGTCAACGTGATTGACGCGCGAGCTCCGACAGGGGTCGCCCTCATCTGACAACGTTTTGGACCGGCTGTTCACAGATGGCGATACCGGGGCTCGTCTTGCTGCCATCCAAAGCGGGTGATCAAACACAGGGACGTCTTTCTGTCTTTACTGTCCCCCCCGGTCCCCCCCCCTAAAACGCCACCCGAGATGCGCGCGCTCCTTTTCTGCCCTCCAACCACGAGATCTTCCTCCCTCGTGACACCTCGACAAAACCCCCCGCTGATGCACAGCCACGCCGGCCTTTGTGCGCCGGACCAGGGGCAAAGAGGGGGACAGCCAGCTCAGGCAGCATTCCTTTGTGCGCCTGTAACTAGCAGCGTTCTGTGCCCCCCCCCCTCGTACTATCCTGCCATCGGTGACGTGTCTTCTTGTTGCCAGTACAGGACATTTATCTATAAATCAGGTCCTCCGGGGTTCCTCTCATCATTCACTCACCCGGTGCGGCCATTTTCAAAAGGATGCCAACATTATAGATGGGCATGGCGAGGGGGCCGCGAAGGGGACCGCGAAGAAAGGGTGCTTTGCTATATATACATTGGAGTTGGAGGTGTCGTTGGGCTATTCAATGTGGGGGTGTGAAAAACGCCACCCGATCCCCGCGTTTTGGGTTTTGGTGAGAACAGACCGCCGGTTCGGGTCAATGTGGGGGAGTCGCGAGTTCAAAGCGAACGCGCCGCCCTCTCACATCCACATCCACATCCACATCCACATCCTCGCACAATTTGGCAACGCCGAAACGAAAATTCCCCGCGGCGAAAACATTAGTGGACGCTCAAATGAGTAAGAGGAGAAGAGAAAGCGAGGGGGTGTTTGTGGGGGTCGTGTCAGGTGTTGCGAGGACCCTCGCTCACCCCCTCGGCCGGAACCGTTAGCAGCGGGATGCGGTTTTATTGGCGCGCCATCTCCCGACGAGGCGTTAATGGCGCCAATATCCGAGGTGGGAAGGAAGAGAGAAAAGAGAAGGGGGGGGGGAACCCTTCGATATTACAGTCGCATGAATCAGTCGGAAGACCCCGTGGCCACAGCTCGGGCTAACGGGCGCACGCCCCCGCGCGTAAATCCTCTGACCACCCCGACACCCAATTCCCAGCTCCTAAATCATGCGCCAGCTGGACACAAACGTCCCTTCGCAGTTCGCACTCGCCGCAAATTCGCTTTAAGAGTCGACAAAGAAGGCCAAATTTGCTGCGGAAAATTTATTTGCGCCGTCCACGTGTTGTGCTGTTGTCGAAAACACGTGTTTCGTTTGCGCCGATAAAAGAAGGGCAAATTCGCTGCTCTCGAGCCCGAAACGACGAGAACGACGCCTTGATTTGTTCTTTCTGTGGTCGCAACTAAAGACCGCGCACTCACGCAACACAGAAATTTTGTCTTGGAAATAATCGGGACAATTACGCGCTTTTTCGTTTCGCGGAGAAACCGCAACGAGATGTGGACGAGCGCGAAGGATACTGGGTTTTTCGAAGGGGTCGCCTATCGCATAAATCGCGTACGAGAATTTGAAATTCTGTTGGAATTTCAGGATTTTAGGAGGATTTCTCAGAATTTTAAGAGGATTTCTCTAGATTTCTCTAGAGTTCATAAAGATTTTGATTGATTTTATGGATTTCCAAGATTTCCAAGATTTCTAGAATTTCCGGGATTTCCAAATTTCTAAAATTTCCGGGATTTCCAAATTTCTAAAATTTCCGGGATTTCAAAGATTTTTAAGATTTCCGGGATTTTATGGAGTACCAGGATTTCTAAGATGTCCAGGATTTCTAGGATTTCCGGGATTTCTGGGATTTCCGAATTTTTATGAAGTACCAGGATTTCCAGGATTTCTAGGATTTCTAGGATTTCCGGGATTTCTTGGATTTCAGAGATTTGTTAAAAATTTGAGAGATTTGCTCTGGATTTGAAGATTTCAAGCGAATTTCTTTATAGATTTTGTTACAAATTTTGCAACAATTTATAAGATTTCATGGCTTTCTAGGATTTCCAGAGAATTTCTAAAGGATTTCCAGAAAATTTCTAAAGGATTTCCAAAGGATTTGTAAAGGATTTCTAGAATTTCCAGAGAATTTCTAAAAGATTTCCAGAGAATTTCTAAAAAATTTCCAAAGGATTTGTAAAGGATTTCTATAATTTCCAAGAATTTTAAAGGATTTCTAGAATTTCCAGAGGATTTTCAAAGATTTCTAGAATTTCCAGAGAATTTTAAAAGATTTTTAAAATTTTCAGAGAATTTTCAAAATCTTTAAAATTTCCATAGGATTTTCAAGATTTCTAGAATTTTGTAATTCAAAATCTTAACCCGTACGAGATTTCCAGCATTGGCGACCCCCTCAAACGAAACTGCCTTTTCCTCTGCACTGCAAAGGGGGACAGGGGTATTGGTTATGGAGGGGGTCATCACCCTCGATGAGATGAATGGTGACTAACAGGGTGAGGAGAAATGATAAATGGTGGGGGTGAAAGGAAGTCCGCACTCATTACGCAGGGTGTTAAATATGACGCCGTGTAACGATCATTCATTGCGAGAAATATTGCTCCGTCCCATAAATCAAGGGCATGGCACAACTTAGGCCTAATTCGGATGTCAACTGCTATTAAAACGATTAAACACACACAAAAAAAAAAAAAAAAAAAAAAATTAAATTTTTAGTTTAGATTTGTGTACCACCCACGGAGCGATACGTGACAAGTCTTTTTGGCTGCGCAACAAGAGAACACAGAGAGCGAGGTGAAGGAATTTTTCCATTTTGGACGTCGCACGCTCGACGTTGCCAAGAATTGGGAGCGAAAAAGAACCGTGGCTAATAAAGTTTGTTATTTTTATCGCTTGTAATTGAACGAGTCTTGTTGGAAAATTAATGCCAGTTGCTGTTGAAGAAATCATGTGACCAACTGTTCCCGGTAAATCACGCGGCAATCAGCACGAGAAACGCACACAACCATCTATCAGACAAGTGATGAATGGGCCAACAGATGGCACTGCGAGTAGAACAACTCCCGTTCTGTTTTGGGCGGGGGGAGCAGGGGGGGGGGAGAAGAAGGCATCTCACACACACACACACACCCTTCACTTTTTCGGAGGGAAAAAGACGACGATATTAAAAGAAATTCTTCAACGGAGTGCTGCCAGCCGGTGCTAACAAAGTTGGGAAGAAAAATGGAGTGGCGTCCACACAGCGTTCTGTGCTCTCGTTCGCTCGCACCCGCTGGAAATTCATTCCGAAACCAGAAAACGGCCCATCTAACAGCAACTTAACGTCTGTTTTAATTAAATTTCACGGTTTTTTTTTGGGTTTTTTTTTTTTTTTTTTTTTTTTTTTTTTTTTCTTTGACAACCGATTTTTTTTTATATTTTTTAACGCAAATCTAACGTTAAGTGACACGCGTTAAATCAGTCCTGATGGTAAAAAATATCTTATGAGTTTAAAGGTGAACTTTAGAGGAAAGTTGAGATGTACATTTAACTTTTTTGTTTGTAGATTTTGAAAGTGTTTTTGGTTGTTGATTTGGTGCGCTGTCGCGCTAGCCTTTTTCTTGGTTAGCTGTCTGTGATTTAGCCTTTTATTTTTTAGCACTTTTAATTGTAGCCCTTTTTGATTTAGCCTTTTAATAAAATCAGTTTTTATTTCAAACACTGTTATTTTTAGCCTTAAAATAAAAAAGAGCTGAAATAAAAAGGGCTGAAATAAAAAGGGCTGAAATAAAAAGGGCTGAAATAAAAAGGGCTGAAATAAAAAGGACTGAAATAAAAAGGGCTGAAATTAAAATGGGCTGAATTAAAAATGGCTGAAATAAAAAGGGCTGAAATAAAAAGGGCTGGGATTTAAGTAAGCATATTTGGATTAGAATACATTGATTTGCAATTTATATTAATAAATAACTTAATTATAAAGGTCTAAATATAAAACGCTGGCAATAAAAGGGCCAGCGCATGAAAAGGCTAAAATAAAAAAGGCTAAAAAAATAAGGCTAAATCAAAAAAGGCTAGACAAGAAAAAAACTGGTATGATAGCGACCCGTTGATTTTGCTGGTTTGATAATTCAAAAATATCCAAAATATCATAATTTAGTACTGAAAGTGACAAAAATCACCCAAAAATATCGTAATGTAGTACTGAAAGTGAAAAATCACCCTAAACTATTATAATTTAGTATTAAAAGTGATAAAATTTACTCGAAACCTCAAAATTTACTCGAAACCTCAAAATTTTCTACTAAAAGTGATAAAATTCGCTCAAAACCTCATAATTTTATACTAAAAGTGACAAACATCATTCAAAAGCTCAATACTAAAAGTGAAAAAAATAATCCAAAAATATCACAATTTAATATTAAAAACTCCAAAAACAATCCAAAAATTCCAAATTTCACATTCAAAACCGACAAAAAAATTCCAAATTTCACATTCAAAACCAACAAAAAAATTCCAAATTAACATATAAAACCTCCAAATCTATCCAAAACCTTCAAAAAAAAAAAAAAAATCCAAAAACACCAAAAATATCAAACACCATTCTAAAAAAACCAATTTCAAATCTCCCCCTCAAAATCAGTTGATTTCATTATAAAAGTTGAAAACTCCAAACTTAGCGCCTTCCCTCCAAACAAACTCCTGACAACTCACTTTGCACTTAAAAAAAAAAAAGAAAAAAAAAAAAAAAAATTCTCTAACTACGCTATTGGAAAACTGATTGGCGAACAGCCATGCCTGTTCCCCCCTGCAGGGCAAAAAAGGGAGCGGCGTCCAACGACAGGGGTTCAAAGGGAGGCCGCCCACCCCCGCAAGCAACGCCACCAATCAACGATGCAACGCACCAAACCAACGCCTAATTACGTCTCACTTAATGAACCTCGCTTCCTCTGGTGACAAACTTGTCTCGGCGACAAAAACCACATGGCCGCGCCAACCCGAACGCGCACCACGACCAACGTGGACAGTCACGACACCACCAATGGCCGAAAACGCACGTAATGACCGCAGGGGGTCGCGCTCTTTCGACAGATTTATAGCGAGGGGGGTCTGCTCTTCTGCTCTTCAGCTTTGCCACCCCCTCATCCGTGCCTGCTGTGAGTTACGAACGCCAGGCAAGCGTTCCTCTGTGATTAGCAGCGACCCTAAATTCACACACGGCAACCCCTGCTCATCAACGCGACCATCATTTAAGAAAAGGGGGAAAATGTGCGGCTGAGGGGCCCAAAACGATCATGTCCAGATCGCTATCGAGGAGACACCGAACAGGGGTAATTTCCTACCGGGAAAAAAGTTTTAAAAAAAATGAAAGGTAAGGCGGGGTCTCGGGCCTTTGGTCTTTTAAGGGCCCAAAAAGAACAGAAAAAAAGAAAATTCCTAGAAAGATTTTTTAATTAATATTTTTAACACTAGAGACATGAAAAAGGCTGCAAAAAGGGGCCCCCAGATCGGAAAAATGCTTCTGATTTTAAATAAATAAAAAAATTCCAAAAAAAAATTTTTAAATTTTTTTTTTCAGAAATTTTTAGTTAAAATTTTGTATTTGGGCCTCCTAGACCGTAAAAACGCGTCTTGGGCCCCCAATGCCAAACAAAATGCCAAAAAAAAAAATTTTCCGTAATATTTTACATCAGGGACCTGCGAGAAGGGATCCCAGATCGTGAAAATGCTTCTTGGGCCCCCAAATTCCAATAAAAAAAATTTCAAAAATTAATTTTTTTAAAACTTCTAGTTAACATTTTTGTATTTAGGCCCCCTAGACCGTAAAAACGCTTCTTGGGCCCCCAATTAAAAAAAAATATATCCAAAAAAGATTTAAAAATTTTTCCCCCTCAAAATACAGTACTATTTACATCAGAATCCCGAAAAACGCTACGAGAAAGGGCCCCCAAACATAAAAACGCTCTTGGGGCCCCCGAATCCCCACCGAAAAATTTTTCCAAAAACTAATTTAAAAAAAAAAATTTTTTATTAAAAAAAAAAAATTAATTTAGGGCCCTCTACGAGAAGGGCCCCCAGACCAAAAATAAGCTTCAAGGGCCCCCAGACCAAAACCGGCACTACATGTGGAGAAATGTGACTGGAATCGAATGAAAGCAAAGGGGCTCGACCTCGCGCAAAATGTCGGGTGATTAATAAACAAAGTTATCGGTGGCCCCATTAATCACGTCCTTTTATCGTTCGCAAAGGAAATGGTTCATTTTTCGGTCTCTTTGATGCCGACTGCTTTGAGTGGCAGCCGTTGCTGATAGCGGACCACACCCACGCACCTCCAACGTCCACTCTTGGCATTTGTCCTTTGTAAAGTGAATTATTTACAACGCTAAAAAAAAAAAAAAAAAAAAAAAACGAGCAAGAAA
>JAQFXT010002737.1:0-11097 GCA_034683725.1 Strigamia crassipes
GTGTTGTGATATTGGAAATTCTTTTGCCCTAATGCTTGGCCTTTCAATTCTCGCAATTCCAGAACTATTACAAAAGATGCTTCATCACTTTATGTTGCTCAGAAAAAACATATGTGCAAAGTTCCCATCACATTCTCGAGTTAAAAATGCTAGATATTAATTCAGAGCATCAAATCTGAAATTACCTAAAATGCTGCTCTGCAATTGTTAATTAATTTGCACAGTATTTATCTAGTAGCACTACTTAAAGCAATCTGTAGGTAAAATAGTTATTTTTAGGATTGTGACACAACAGCATTGTTTCTACAAAACTAGAATGTTTTATAAAGTCATTATAAAATCATTATAAAATCCTTAGAATTTTAACATGAGAATTTTAATGTTTGCACAAGCAAAATTTCAATTATTTTATTTCTAATGATCTTAAACACTTAATTATTTAACAAGTGTAATTTCTCACATGTCAATTGAAGCAATTTTTGTGTTCATCGCCTTAAAGACAATTGTTTACTTCATTAATTTAGGCAGATTATTGACAATGTGTCGCGTCCTCACCTTGCTGATTTATATTTACGAGGGGGTTTGTTTTCTACGTGGTTAGAACACTAATAATCACTTACCTTATGCTTTATAACAATATTACCCACAATAAACAGTCGTGTTGAAAATGTATTCACACTTTTATTTATCAGGTTAATTTTTAACCGTTTACAATATTCTAATAAAAAAACTTATTCAAGATAGTCGTCGTGCTTACGGTGTTTGTTTATCTCTTGGACAGTTCATCTCTTCGACAAGTCGGAAAATGTAGTAATCTCTTCAACATTCATCTCTTCGTACCGTCAAAGAGATGAAAGTCAAAGCGACGTAACGTCGATGGACGTCAGAATAATGTTTCGCGTGAATCACGATATAAAAACACATTGTATCATTATATCATTGTATCATCCTTAATAATATTCCATAAACTAGGTGCTAGATGAATTCTGACTTCACTGTGTGACCGCTTTGCAGACACTGAACGAACCGGTGACTGGCCTTGAGGCAACATCTACCAGATGGAGTTGCCGACTGGAAGTGGTCTCCTGACCACTTAAGGACAAGGCGGAACCGGAAGTAAATACTACGGGGTATAAATAGAAAACCCCAAAAATCCTTCAAATCTTTAGCAAATCTTTGAAATCCAACTATCTTTAAAATCCCAGTAATCCTAGAAATCTTTCAAATTCTGGAAATCCATAAAATCGATCAAAATTTTTAAAAGAATCCGCTTGAAATCTTGATAAATCCTCCTAAAATCCTAAAATCTTCAAAATTTAAACAGCATTTTAAAATTTCGTACGCAATTTTTGTTATAGGCTATCCCCTCGGACCATCTACTGTGCAACAGTTATTGGTCTAAATGTGATTCCTTTGCAGACACTAAAAGCACTGTCTTTTCCTTTCGTCTCTTCAACAATCCATCTTTTGACAATCCATCTCTTTGACAATCCATCTCTTTGACAATCCATCTCTTTGACAATCCATCTCTTTGACAATCCATCTCTTTGACAATCCATCTCTTTGACAATTCATCTCTTTGACAATCCATCTTTTTGACAATCCATCTTTTTGACAATCCATCTCTTTGACAATCTATCTCTTTGACATACATCTTTTCGACATTCATCTCTTCAACAATCCGTCTCTTCAACATTCATCTCTTCTACAGTACGTCTCTTCGACAGATTGTCGAAAAGATGAATGTCGAAAAGATGAGCATCGAAGAGATGGTCTCGAAAAGATGAACGCGGTTTGTGCCGGCCTGGTAGTGTCTGTGGTCATGCTGATATGGTAGTGCCGGTGGTTGTACCAGTGCATTTCATTGCATCAGACGAGCGGACCCAATGGACCATGAAAAGATACGAGAGACTGGCGTCTATTGGATCCGCTCTTCGGACGCGATAAAATGCTCCCTGGAGACTTACAGTGCCTGTCATAATTAAGTTGCCACCTGCAAAATCTGTGAATGACTTTATACTATGGCTTTAAAACCATAGTAAAATATATTTTAATAATATAGAATTATGTAGAAAAGAAAGTGCAATAAATGTACTTTTAAAAAATTTGTGTATGCAAATTAGAGTACATTGCAATTGAATGTTACTGTCATTTCTTAAAATGAGGACGAAATTTTATTTGGTCAAAATTAAGTTGTCATTTTGGAATTGATCGATTTAATGAAAAAAATTGCAATTCATATTAAGTTAAATAAATATTTAGTAATTTAGTAATAGATTACACATTAAAATTTAATAATTTAGGTAAAACTGCCCAAATTTTTTTAATTAAATGAACATGAACGACTTGAGGTGGTCCGGCTTGTATCTGAAGGAAAAAGCAACAGACATGTGGCCAAAATAATGGGAATAAGCCATGAAACTGTCTGCAAAATACTGATCAAGCGTGAAAAGTATGGAACAGTAAAAAATCTTTATAGGAGTGGTCGAAAGAAAGCAACCGATGATCGCACAGACAGGAAAATTGTAAAAGAAGCCAAAAAAACCCAATCTGTACAACAAAACAAATTAAAAATGACTTAAATTTGGATATTAGTGAAAAAACCATTGCCGATATTAGTGAAAAAACCATTGCCGATATTAGTGAAAAAACCATTGCCAGACGCTTAAATGAGCAAAATTTTCATGGTAGAGTAACGCGGAGAAAACCTCTCATTTCGGCTATCAACAAAAAGAAGCGAATAACATTTGCTAAAACACATTTGGACAAACCTGCATCGTTCTGAAAAAAAGTAATTTAAAGTGAGGAGTCAAAATTCGAGATTTTTGGCTCCAAGCGTCGACAAATTATTTGGAGAAGACCGGGAGATAAATTCAAACCACAAATGGTTAAAGGCACCGTAAAACATTCAAAAAGTATCATGGTTTGAGGGTGTTTCTCCAATTCAGGGGTTTGAAAGTTGGTTGAAATTAATGGCAGAATGAATTCTACAATATATAAAAGCATTTTAGTAAACAATTTAAAGAGGTCTGCAAACCAAATAAATCTCAAAAGAGGATACACATTTCAACACGACAATGACCCCAAGCATAAATCAAAACCAGTGACAGAATATTTGAAAGCAAAGAAGTTTAAAGTGTTAGATTGGCCTCCCCAAAGCCCTGATCTCAATCCCATTGAGCATCTATGGGATGAATTAGATTGTAACATCCCTCAATCTTGAAAAAAGGCCTTTAAAGATTTTAAAGAGGCAATTTTCGAGTATTGGAAGAAAATACCAAGAGAAACATTGGAGAAACTAGTTGCAAGTATTTCACATCGATTACAAGCAGTAATTGATGCAAAGGGAGACTCAACTCATTACTAAAATAATAATTTTGTGAATGGCAACTTACTTTTGTTTTACATTGTTGTACTGTTTATCACACAACTTGTGTAATATTGTTTAATTTTATTTTTTTGTATTTTTTACTTTGTTCCTAAATATCTAACGAATAAAATGATGTCTAGTTTTTGCAAAATGATTTTGTTTTAGCTTATCAATTTTGTACATGATTGAAATTCTCTTAGTGGCAACTTAATTATGACAGGCACTGTATATTATGGTCTTGTTTGTCTAGGAGTTTCTTTAGTACTCCTTTAGAATAATCTTAGAGATCAGAGATGGAATTGGATCAAATCTGATACTCCGGATGTTGGCTATCAGATTTGATTCAGGCAATGTATTCTTACTCCCAAGTAACATGTACAATTTCCCTTTTTACTTACTACTTGTTTAAGCAGGTAATGCTGCTGTCAAAATTAATTCAACTGTAGTTACCAAGTAGAAACCTCAGTCAATCCTATCTTTGTGATTAGGCCTGCCTTCAAGGAAGTGTACTTTGGTGTTCTCTGGCTGAGTTCTGTTCTTCTTGTGTCTAGTGTGAATTCAGGTTTGACGAGAGGGATATTTGATTTTGTTGTGTAGATATGTAGATATTAGAATGTTTGTTATGCATTGTGTTGAATCTTGTTTGAATGATATCTTATATTGCAGTGGTCAAGCAAATTATTGTATATTTACATACACTAAAAATGTTTTTTCTTTTTAAAACTCGTAGATGTTTCTCAATTTATTTTTATAACACGCTGTATTTACAACACGCTGTAATTATCACCGCTGCTGGTGGAAAATTAAAATATGGTAGAAAATTAAAATACTTCGTGTCTACGCTCAAAACACAATTTTTAATTAAAATTTTAATTGTAATTTTTACAACTGTGTTTGAAAATCAATTAGTGTTTTTCACAAAAAGAATTAAATGAAAATAAAAAAGAAATCGCTTCTAAAATCGAACGACAGAATATAAATTGTGAATTAATAAATTAATTCAATTAATTTTAGAAGCGATTAATTATTTATTTTCAATTATAAAAATTATAATTAAAAAACTGTGTTCTGAGTGTAGACACGAGATGAGCTAGTTGTCAAAGGTTGTCATCATCACAGTAGATTTTGCTGCAAAATGACTGAGTTGAAAGCTTTTAGACTACGTAGGAGCCACGTTTGTCATTTTGTGCGGCAAGAAATGCAAACTTCAATTTCAGACAAAGACAGTTTAAAATTTATTAACGATGTTTGCAACAAAAATAAGAACGGTTTAGTGCGTGCGGTTTGGTTAATTGGTTTGATCGTTTGCAGCACCATATGTTGTTATCAAACCATGGAAAGAATTCAATACTACTTTCATGGACATTTCAAAGTTGCCGTTGAATTTGTTCCGATAGGTGAACTGACATTCCCAGAAATAATGTACTTCGGACTAGATACCGGTTCTTTGTCCGAGTACTGGGAGAAAGTAAAAGAAAGCACTGGATTCTTAGGCAATGTTGACATATTACGTGCTTGCCTTTTTGCAGTGAAAGGAATCATTTCTAATGCAGTCAAAGTTGAAAATTATACTAAGTTATGGTTACAAACCAATATTTCAAGCAATTTACAGCACATTAAGATAAGACAGGTATTTAATTTCTATTATTTTCTTAATATTGGTTGCGACATCATGTTGATTAAGACAGGACTTTTCAAACCAATTAGTGTAGCGAACTAATAAGTTTTGTCCCAACCTTTATTATCAGGGGGCGCTTAATGGGGACGTTGCATGGACGTTTTTGTTAATATTTAATATTTATTTGCTAATAATTTGCTGATTAATTTGCCACATGATTTTTTTCAGGGCAAAACTGTATTGCATGAAACAACAATTAAAGAAGGGATTGCAAAAAAAGATAACACTGAAATTTCAGTAAGCTATAGAGATTATGTAACTGGAAAGTCATTGGTTCTTAATTCTGGTTAGAAATAAAAATAAAAAACAATATATAAATTTCAACGATTAATATTTCTGGGTGAAATTTTTTAGATCGAAAATTAGCACAATATATGAAATTACATATCCTCTTTAAAAAGAATGGAACCTGTGAAAATCCACAGATTACGGTAAGACTCCTCTTACAATTGAAAATTTACAATTTATAAATTACCATTATTTTTGCTCAATTTAATATTAGATGTCTGTGATAAATGGTGTCATGCTCTACCAATATAGCTTCATTGTGAAATTAGGTATTGAAACTGATGCTCAATTTTTCATTCGGAACGTAAGCTAGATTCAATTGTAGTGCATTATAAAGATTGAACATTTCAGATTATTAATTATTCATCTTATTTCTTGTGGTTGCACAATTAATAGATATTATTTATGCTGCATTTATTTTCTGTTAGTATCACTTTTTGCCTGCAAGAAAACCCCAGTGCGAACTCGATAAGAAAAAAGAAATCCAATGTTACCAAGACTGTGTGACAGAAAAAATTCGACAACATTGCAGGTCAGCATTGCACGCAACATGTGAATACTGATATACTTATAGATTTTTAACTTAGGTGGCCTTATATGTCCAACAAAAATTTGAAAGACTGTAGTTTGGAGCCAAACAAATCAATTCTGGCCGAAGTGTATAACGAAGCATATTTACATGAAACGACTACACTGGCAACGTACGAATGTGGTTGCAAGAGACCATGTCAGCGGAATGTTTATCTATTTATAATGCATTCGGATACAAGTTAAACTATAATCTCTTCTATTTTCGTGAACAATAATCAAAATTATTAATATTTTTTGTTAGATTTTCAAGATGAACCAAATGGCGAGGATCTAATAAGTCTTAATCTTAAAGTATTGGAAGACTTATTTGTCAGAATGACAGAAATCTACATTTACCACATTCCAGACTTGTTGGTTGATTTTGGAGGCAATTTGGGTTTTTCTTTGGGGTTGTCTCTCTTGTCTTTAATTGAAATTGTTCACATGTCTCTGCTCATTTTGTCTAAGTATATCAGACCTGTTCAACTTAAAGCTAGCATAAAAAACAAAATTACTAAGCAAATGTACTTGGTCATTGAAAAAATGAATGGTGTTTCCCAGGATGTGATGCAACAGCCGTCAAATCTAGTTCTACTAAAATCTACATTGAATTTAATTGTTATATTTATTTCTGCGGTAGTAGCCGTTTATGTGAGCTCAATAAGAATGAAATTATACATCAGTGAACTCACAAGATTTGTAGTAACAATTGAAGAAAACGACACGTTATATTTGCCAAACTTGATTACATGTATGGATGGGCCCCTAATGACTCGCTACAGAAGGAATTATGCAAGAGAAGTAGGAAGGAATGAATGCGACATTCATTTTATCGATTTAATGAATATGACTATAAAAAATAAAAAACCATCAGTGGAAGATGTATGGAAATTTCAAACTCCTTTGATGAATAAATACGCAATGAACGTTGTTGTTTCTGTAAGTATTGTCGAAAGAATGGTTTACACTTGCATATATGTCGCGACATACTTCTCCAAATTCGGGTAGCAAAATAGCAATGTTATGCAGCTGTAAACCCACCTTGATAACGATAATGTATCAAATTGTAACGATTATAAACGGTAGCTATCGGTAAATGGTCCTAAATTCGAACACCAGATAGTGCGTTTGCACCAGACAATATAAGAATTCTTCAAAAATAGTTAGCCAACATCATAAAACACTCGTTTTATGGGAATGAGCTGGGGAAACAATCGTTTTATTAGGAAAAGCGGAATAATTATACGTAACAAGACGTAAACTGACAATTGCTAGTTTATTCTCTGTCATATTCAATAAACATGGTAAACTAGGGTATTCATTTCCCGGTGTCTCAAGTATCCAGATCTTGTTATACCTGATTGGAAAGATTCGCAGATTCAGTGTTTTTTTAGCACCTGAGTTAATCCATGTACTGACTACAGTATATACACCTTGTTCCAACTGGAACAAGGGCTTGGCCACTTAAATACTGAACAGAATATAGTGATATATTGTTGTACCTAACTAACAAATAGGTACAGTTTGTGGCGGTTTAAATCATGGCTATGACAATTACCGACACCAGATAGCGCGCTTGCGCTTGTAGCACACTTTAAATAAGCACAGGTTAAAGTCAGGAATGTATGTTTCAAAATAATATTTATTGAAAGCAGCGAGACAACGATCAATTGATAGTTTAACTAGTAAAAGAACGTTGTTTAATAAGAAAAACTGATCACACTGAAAAACTTAGCCAAGTGCGATGACATAGAGTCAGTGACGCACCTGTTCAGGATTAGTCACCTTTCTTGTTAGGCGGATTAACTCGGACATGAAATATGTCCTGCGTATCTCGTTTCGGTCATTCCCTGATGGGCAAAAGTGACCTGTGTATCCAATTCCTCTATCACCTGATAGGAGGGATTCGGAGAGCCATGTTCCGATTGGAACATGAATTAATCGCTATACCATCACTGATATATAAGCAGGTTTCTAACCGGAAATTCTCGTCTTGAACGCTTATCCAGAACTCAGAACTATATGTAAATATATGTTGTGCTATCTAACAAATAGGTACAGTTTCCCTTCGGTGATGAAGCCTGAAGCCCTTGCCAATACGTTAATGCTGCTCTTATTGAACGATGCCGCTATGTGTACTGTTAGTTTCCGAGTAGATGCTCCATGGTGCGGTATGTGTGGTGAAGCTGTTATGCCTATCTCCAATTTCCTGTAGACGCACAATGGAGAGATACGCATAATGGAGAAACTTAGTTCCGCCACATGCAACACAAATACCATCGAGACCGATGAAGAAGAGAGTTATGAGTGGCGATGCTGAACGAGTGGGTTAATGTTTCCAAGTGGACTTGGCAAGATTTAGATAGACAAGAGAAACATTCAGTAATGTTTTTTCTCAGTCATGACATTCGTTGTGTTAGCCCCCACCAAAAACACTAATATTCAATTTATTACATAGACCAATATCGTATTGCATAGCTTAGACTGGCGTCAGTCTATTGCGACATTATCCCAATTTCAGTTGTCGCCGACCTCGGTAACAAAAATATCGGGCGTTGACGTCATTGTGACGATGCAAGCAATGACGCAACTCGGATAGGAATCCAACTGGAAAACACCGCTTCTTAAAGGATATACAACAGCCAGTTGTACACCGCAATTACCGAATATATGTTTTGCCATCTGTCGGCATAGTCTTCTGTATAACTTAACCCCTGAACCACTTAGCCCAACTATCGCTATTGCAAACATACAGGGCTACAATAAATGTCACGCATTGTACAATTGGCTATTGTAAGTCCTTTACATGGGTTGTTTTTCTGTTGGGTTCCTATTCGAGTTGCGTCGTTGCTTGCATCATCACAATGACGTCAGTGTCCGATATTCTTATTACCAGGTTCAGTGATAACTGAAATCGGAATAACGTCGCAATAAACTGGTGTCAGTCTAAGCTATGCAATTTGAGATTGGTCTACGTAATAAATTGAATATTAGTATTTTGGTGGAGACTCACATGACGAATGTCATGACGAAGAAGAAACATTTCTGAATGCTCTTCTCGTCCACCTAAATCTTGCTAGGTCCACTTGGAAACTTTAACTCACTCGTTCAGCATTGCCACTCATAACTTTCTTCTTCATTGGTCTCGATGGTATTTGAGTTGCATGTGACGGAACTAAGTTTCTTCACTGTTCCTATCTCTCCATCGTGCGTCTACACGGAATTGGAGATAAGCATAGCGGCTTCACCACACACATCGCGCCATGGAGCATCTACTCGGAAACAAACAGTACACATAACGGCGTCGTTCGAGAGGAGCGACATCGACGTGTCGGCAAGGGCCTCAGGAAAAAGCCCGCATCTCCATCATCGGAGGAAAACTGTACTTATTTGTTAGATAGGTACAACATATATTTACATATGGTTCTGAGCTCTGGTTAAGCGTTCAAGGCGAGAATTTTTGATTGAAAATATGCTTATATACTGGTGACAGTATGGAGATTATCTCATGTTCCAATCGGAACATTGGGAATCCTTTCAATCAGATGATACAGGAACTGGATACACAGATCATTTTTGCCCATTAGGGAGTAACCAGAAGGGGATACGCAAAATATAATTATGTTTCTAGTAATCCAACTAATGAGAAGGGTGACTAATCCCGTACAGGTGCATTACATTTCTACGTCATCGTGTCTAGTTCTGTTTGAATTAGATAACGATCTTCCTTTATGTTAACTATCGAGTGACAGTGTTATTTCTTTACTGAGTTTGGCGTAATAAATATATAAATTAGGTTTATATATTAATTCTCTCTTTTTAAGTATTTTTTAGGCACAAGTGCGCTATCTGGTGTCAGTATTTATCAATACTATGATTTGAACCGTCACAAGTTTCTGTATTCATTTGTCACCTTAAAACTATGTTGCTTATTACTGCATATTGCGCGCAGACAAACAATAAAACTTTGTTTGAATACATACAGTAGTCTGAGAGTGTATTCAATTCTTTGATCTGCAAATGTATGTTGATTTAACTGAAAGTAAATCCTAAATACTTTGCAGACTGCTGGAATAAGAGCTAATGTATCATGGAGTAAAATAGCTATGCCTACTGGAACATGCTTTCAATCTGACATCGGTAAGCGACTAGACATTTTATAGAAATTATATTATATCAAAATTATTTGTATGATTATTATTAGACAACGGACAAATGCACAAATGCGTATAAAAATATATTTTTGGCATATATAGCCATATTTGGCTATAAATGCACAAATGTTGAAAATCGAAAAGAAAAGCATAAATGCGTATTATCAATGCGTAAATGCATATTAAGTGCATAAATGCGTATTAATAATATGCATAATTACTGAATTTTTCACTCTATTTCACATAATTACTGAATTTCTCACTTTATTGCATCCATTTATGAATTTTTTATAAACTCCAAATTACAGTATATTTATTTATTTGTTTGCTTGTTTGTTTTTATTTATTGTTTCTTGTTTGCTAAAAATTTAGTTATTTTCTAACTCTAATCTGTTATTTGTATTCCTGTCTCCCTCCTTGATGGCTTACGCTGTTGAGGGGGACAGTACCTGGTGGTATGCAATAAACTATTACTATTTTTATTATTATCATTATTATTATTATTATTATTATTATTATTATTATTATTACTACTATTACAATATTACCTTGTTGCAGCTCCACTGAAATTTACTGGAGTAGCATCAGTGATTTTTTTTAGTTTACGACCAGTGACAGGTCAAATATGTCATCAGCACGAGTTTCAAGTAATGTATAATTAGTGTAAACAACAATTAGTACATATCAAGACTCAAATAACAAGCGATTTAGTAGAATAATAGCTTCAACTGGAATTCCAGTTTATAATTTCTCCAAACAGAAACATTAAAACTGGTTACTAGACTAAAGCATACTTGTATCAGTGAGGGAACTTATCTGCCATCTTGAATGTCTTGATCAATTCTACTGTAGTCTTGCAGTACAGTTGAGTGACAATTTTCTACAGTGTAGCATACGTGCTACATGATTGTGCAAATCTAAATTATTTGTATACGTTACGTATATATGGAAATCGTAAACGGTTTCAATTATTGCCAACAGAGCGCGTATCGGTTGAAACGCGCGAAATACAAAACTAGTAATAATAAATAATATTA
>JAQFXT010002738.1:0-11094 GCA_034683725.1 Strigamia crassipes
AGTATTTATTTTGCGGCCCTCCAAATCGCATTTTTTTTTAAAGCGGCCCTTGGGGCACTTGCAGTTGGACAGCCCTGTTTTAGGGCAACAATTCAGGCTCGTTTTTTCATGCTCCTGGGCCCCAAAATTTCCTGTTCTATATGCTAAAAACCTAATTCTGGGCCCCGAAACCCTTGTTCTATGCCCCAAAACCACTGTTCTAAGTCATAAATCCTTATTCTGGACCCAAAACTACATTCTGTGCCCCGAAACCATATTCTAGGCCCCAAAAAACCATACACTGGGTCCCAAAACCATATTTTGTATCCCACAACCCTTAAGCCCTTTTCTTGGCCCCAAAAACCTATTCTGAACATAAAAACCCTATTCTGGGCACAAAAGAGCTATTCTGGGCCCTAAAAAACTTGTCTGAGTTTCAAAAACCTAGTCTGGACCCCAAAAACCTATTCTGAGCCCCAAAAACTTATTCTGGGCTCAAAATCCTATTCTGGGCTCCAAAAAACTATTCTAGGCCCCAAATCCTATTCTGAGCCCCAAAAACGTATCCTGGGCTTCAAAAACCTATTCTGGGCCCCAAAATCTTATTCTGGGCCCTACAAACCTATTCTAGACCCCAAAACCCTATTCTGTGCCCCAAAAACCTATTATGAACCCCAAAAACATATTCTGGGCCCCACAAACCTATTCTGGACCCCAAAAACCTATTCTGGGTCCCAAAAACCTACTCTGAGCTCCAAAACCCATTGTGTATGTTAAAACCCTTCTTCTGATTCCTAAAATTCTTGTCATAGATACTTTAACTACTTTGGGCCCCAAACATCCTATTCAAGGTCTTAGGACTTAATCCCCAAATCCCTGTTTTAGATTCTAAAACCCTATTCGAGGTCACAAAAACCCTAAAATCTGGTTGTGGGCCCATCAACTTTGTTCTGAACCCCATGCAAAAGGGTTATTAAAATAATCTTTAAGAGCCAATAAGTATGTCAAAAATAAAGTCAAAGTACCTGCTTGTTCATCTAATGATGTGAGCTTGGCTGTACACATTCCCAGGCCACAGGTTAAAGCGTCCGAGTATTATTCCAAGAACTACCCATAGTTGCATTAAAGCATTTCCACCATATTCTTACAAAGGCAAAAATAAAGTCTAGACAGTACCATCACAAGACAAGCATTTTCTTGTTCACCATGGTAACGCTTAGGGAACGAGCCGTTAAGCGACAAACAAGTTCGTGACCCACACAAACAATGGCAATCTGACCACGCTGCCCATAAGGTCTCCCGACCACACGGTCAGCGATTTGGTTGCAGATGCAAGCATGAGACACTGACCCCTAGACAAACTGAATAAAAGACCATAAACCATCAAAACAGTCTTGGTGTCATTTCTATACACGTGTCGTGCGTCCGGCGCTATCTTGACCCTAAGTGCGGATGCCGTCCATCCACTCTCGCAACCTGTCTTTATTAACTGCTACTGCTCCCATCAGATGTCAGTGGAAGGATCTTCCCAGTTTCCCTACAACAAATAAAGTTAGTCCATACCATTGTGTCTCCAATAAAAACTACAAGGCTTTAGCGAGAAGATCCCGAAGAATTTAGAGCGGTCCAATCCATAAGCATGGGCCATAATATTAGGCCTAGTGTTACAACCACCAACGAACACTAGGCCAAACATTAGGGCCAACACCAACAGACTCCAGATCTTGTAGAAATGCAGATCCTCTTCTGCAAAGACTGCAATGCTGTTCTTCCAATGATGCAATTTACCAGTCATCAACATGTGAACACATTTGCACACCACATCAACTAAACAGGAAATTGAAAATACAAAACAACAACAAGCAACATCCACACAGAACAAAACCCCTCTTAAAAAACAATCCAAACCAGTGAGGAAATTACTTGGACTTTGTTAAATGAAGCAGAGAAGAAAAGAGTTGCTGAAAGTCACTGGCAACTTCAATTTAAGCCTCTACATTTGAAGCAAATCTTTACAGCATATTGCTCCTACATATCCTATGATCATCTGCAGCTATCACTTTTATGGCGGTCATTTACTACCAAGTCTGTGATGACACTACATAAAAACAGATATGACAACTTTTTCTATTCTAATAAATGGGGCTTTAGTGGAGAAAACAAAGCCGGTTAAGTTCCAATTTGTTCGATTGTGCCCATTAATTTTTATTTATCTCTTTGTTCTTGGGCCATTCAATACATGGGATGAAAGAGATGTTTACGTCTTTGCGTATACTTTGGAAGTTATTGCAGATATTTAGAATTTGACGATGGATTGGTATAGGAAGTGGGGTATGGCAAATCCGATTAGATCGGTTTTGTTACTGTAGTAATGTAACAAGTATACCAAAGTCGTTTCTTGAGTCTCCTAACTATGTAACGTTTCACGTTTCCGATCTTGGATTCGTTTGATTCGTCATTGCTGATCATCGTTAGGAAATTCAAACACTTCATTTGGTAATTGTCTATATTTTGTAAGTACACAATTAATATTGGACACAGGAGTAGGTTCAATCAATTTCTTGCACTTTAGTAATTATAAATGTAATTTTTGGAACAGATATCGCATGACAAACACAAAATTGCAAAATTGCCATATTAATAAAATTCCTTAATATGCAACTTCAAACCAACATTGCCCAATGTGTAGTTTTAAAGCATCATTTATTTATACTATAACAACAACATTTTTTTAGTCCTTGGTTGTTGTTTACTTTATTAACTGCAAACTTTTCAGCATTATGGATTCTTTTTTCTTGTTTTGCTTCTTCTCCCCAAGTTGTTGGAACACATTGGTTTAATCCTCAAGGCTTAAAAAAGAGAGGAAAGAAAAGCACATGTTTTATTACCCGGAAAGGGTTATGAGAGAAGAAGATGGCAAACCAATGAAAACACAGCTTGGTTCAGTCTATTCTAGACAAAAGTAGGGATCAAGCAGAATAAAGAGAGAAAGACATTAATCCATGGATTTCCAGGAGTAAAAAATAACCATTAACCATAAACCAATTTCAAAATGCTGAATACCAATCCACTTTGTCTAACAAAAGTTCTCTTTGAATTCTTCTAAGCTTGGTAATTGGCCACTTGAAAGTGAATCTAGCTAATTAGTCCATTTTAAATAAGTCACTCAGATAAGTCAATTACACCACAGAGCTTAGAATTATCTGTACTTTGATTATTAAACTAAAGCAAAACACAAAGAAAAATAATCAAATACAAACTAGAGTTGCCACACCCCGTAGTGCATCTTTACCACGCTTAGTGTAATCTACACATTAAGGAGTTTCATTTAATGTACAGTTTTTTAATTTTTTAATTTTGTGGTATCCTAGGTTGGATTCAATAAACAGTGATAACGGCAGAGCCCGACATTGAGTACCCACACCTATACCCATGTCCAATGGGTAATACATAGACATAGTTGCCCAATTGGATCTTATGGGTGAGCGTGGTTGGTTAAAATACTTTCCCTCGTATGTTTATTGTGTAGTAGGATCGACATAGCGACGCTGTGCGCGGCTGCCACCAGCTCGAAGTCTGAGAACAACTTCTCCGACGCCGGCAACATGCTGACGAAGAAGCGAAACGGCATGAAGCCCAGCATCGTCAACGATCTGATGTTTATGCGTTCCAATCTCGATATTTACCAATAAAACACGATTTCATGTGATTTAAAATGTGTATGGGTAAGTGGGTATGGGTGGTCTGGCGACAGAACTTCTGGGCCATGGGTGGCCCTGGGTGGGCAGACCCTGGCGTTTGTCAGCAGTAGGTACCCATGGGTACTCATTGAAATGGTATTGTCAAGCTCTGGGTAACGGGTCGAAATGTCGACGGTCAAAAACTTACAACTTATAAATATAAGTTACAAGTGGTTTATACATTTCTATGTTCAGAATGCAACTTAGGTTAGCACATGAACAGTCAAGTCCAGGGGTCATGCGTGGCGTTATATTTATTTAGAGAACTAGTGCAAGCATGGTTAATCGTAAAAAAAAACATTTTTAAAACAAGCGTGGGAGATTAGAACTTTTGTTTCTGTTTTATATGTTCATTCATTAAAAAGAGTTTTGCCAAATGAATGAACTTACAACTTACAGCTTATAACATAAGTTACATAAGTTTTCTACATAGAAAAAATTGTAATCGCCAAATCTCTATTCTAATTTTTTTAACGCTAACACTAATAATCATTTATTCTTGATAATCCTTCCATGGATTACCAAGCTCAAAAAAAGCAGAAAAACTAAATTTAGTAACTGTCTAAAAATTCAATTTTAATTACATATTTCATACTTTTAATTCCATTAAATTAAAAAGTAATTAATTTTTTTTTTCTTCCAATTACTGAACTTTCAAATCCCTTTTTCCAGAAGTAATTTTTTCCGCTTCGACTGAAGTTTGCCGGCTTTCTGCCCCCATAAAATATAAAATGACTTATTAAAAAAACCATTAAAATTAAATTGATAAATGCATTCAAGCAAAATACAGACCTTCCGCCCTTTCTCATAAAAAATAAAAATCATATCTGACTGAAACTGCGAACCGAATACAAAATGACCAAACCAATTCACCATTCACACCCTCAAGGTTCCTCGAGAAGAATATTGAAGGCGTTGGGCCTTGTAAGTGCCCTGCATCTCTCTAATGTCATTGGCTACTAACTCAATAAACATGGATCCGTGATGGTAATTCCAAATGAAAAGAACACTTTCAATTTCAATTGCACATCAATTCCAGAAATCCAATTCACATCTTCTTGAGGTATCTTTTACAATTTTAATTCATTCATTTAATATATACATAATGTATGTATATAATGTACGTACATATCCATCTATCTATCTATCTATCTCTATATCTGGATATATTTGTATACCGTATTTCATCGATTAAAAGCCGCCCTTGAATAGTAGCCGCAGCTAAAAATCGAAACCACAAATAATCGAAAATGAACTTGAAAGAAACATTCCACGTTCATTTTACAGCTGTAACGTTTGTTCGATGTATGTTTTGAATTTCAAAACGAGCGTAGAATGAATGAAAAGACTGAAAAACAGCCGGGGCCAAGAGATGCGATTTGTAATAAAATCCGCGACTTTTAATCGAAGAAATACGGTATTTATTTAAATATTAAAATGTGATTGACTCCAAAAGAGTATACAAGTCAAATGTTGTCGAGCATAGAATAAATGAAAAGACTGAAAAACAGCCACTGCTTCGTATAGTAGCCGGGGCCAAGAAAGGCGATTTGTAATAAAAGCGCGGCTTTTAATCGAAGAAATACGGTATACATATATCTATATATGTATATGTCTATACATACATATGTATATATGTATATATAAATTTCCAATTTAATAGCAATGGGATTTTAGACTATCATTGCTTGCACATGAAGTGAATGTTGTAGTGAAGAGGGTTAAATAAAAAATTGCTTCAAGTGCTCAGAGGATCCTTTTTTAGCAAAGCAAAATAGACGTTGACATTTCCTTGGCACCAGAGATTAAAATTGAAAGCAAGAATAGATGAGAAGTGAAATAGAAAGTGACAATTTTATGAACTAATAAAGTCTAAAGACTTTTCATGTTTTTATCGAAGTTGATTCACAGTATGAAGGAAGTGATATGTGCAATTAAAAATCCTTTTCATCAAAAGTTTCCACGAAATCACTTTAAGATGTCAATTGTCAACAACTTAATTTAACATTATCAAAACAATTAAAACAGAAAATGCCTCATGCAATACAATGTCTCCCTTAATGATAGTAAAATGCTCTCCGATGACTTTAGAAAATGTTGCATTTGTATATCCTCCAGGCATATTTCAGATACAGAATGTACTCCAGGCATCTTTCAGGCATTTTTTATTTACTGAAATGTACTCCAGGCATTTTTTTTGTATACTGGAATGTCCTCCAGACATCTTTCAGATACTGGGATGTCCTCCAAGCAACTTTTAGATAGTGGGATGTGCTCCAGGCACCTTCTGGATACAGGCATGTGCTCCAGGCACCTTCTGGATACAGGCTTGTGCTCCAGGCACCTTCTGGATACTGGTATGTCCTGCAGGTACTTTTACATAAGTTACAGGCATTCCCTCCAGACTTTTGAATACTGGAATTCCCTCCAGACTTTTTGATACTGGAATTCCCTTGAGACTTTTTGATACTGGAATTCCCTTGAGACTTTTTGATACTGGAATCCCTTTGAAACTTTTGGATACTGGCATTCCCTCGAGACTTTGGATACTGGCATGGTATTCCTTTGAGACTTTTTGGATACTAGATGGTCTTCTGGCATTTTTCAAATATTGGATGTCCTTCAAGCATCTTTAGGATATTAAAATGTCCTTCAAAAAACATCCGGGCATTAAAATGCACTACAGATGTCTTTCCGATATATCGACTAAACGTTCCCTATTTATCTATGACATTTTTAACTGCATTATAAACTGGAAAAGATGTCTATTTTAACTTTCTAGAAAAATCTATAAGATGTGAGCCATTCCTATCTTTTCAGTGGATATTTCACCACATAGTAGCTGACTAAGATTATTTCATGCTATGTGAGATTGAGGTAGCATGATCGCTTTGATTAGCTACACTGATTCCAATTGTATGACTTTGGTTGTTGCTACTAACTAAAAGGTATTTCATTACCTTGATTTTAAATTTGCATTCCCTAACTGTCAAACTAAACCAAACAAGCACCAAAATATTTGTGGATACTTGCAAAGGATACCCACCGCCACTGTTAATATGAGTGTCTAGGGTGACCACTTACTCGCCTTTACTACTGCAGTTGCATGTAAATTAACATGTTTAAGCGCTTTTACGACCCTTTCAGATTCCCCCTAGTGTTCTGTCAGCAATTTATTGTTGCTGAGAAAAGAAATAAGCATTTAATTGAATAATAAATTTGTTGAAAACTCATTAATCTGTAAACGCACACCAGCATCATTACATCACTCCTTACAACTCAATTCAAAGTGCAAATGAAATACAGCAAAATTCTGAACAAATAGCTGGAAAGTTGCATAAATTTGATAAAAATAGTTATAAATGTGCACAAATTAGGTCGAAATGGCTGTAATTTTGCACAAACTAAGTAGAAATATCTGAAAATTTCTATACATTTAATAAAAATGTATAAAATCTCTTCAATACAAAAAACAACAACTAAAAAAATCACAGCTTTCACACCAACTTTTATTCAGTCCCTTAATCAAACAATTCACTTTTTACCTCACACACTTGCAGCCAGCTTCCAAACATGTTTCATAAATAACTCTGCACTTGTTCAAACCCCTTAAATTTTTAATGCCTGCACGTGCATTGACAACATTTTGAAAAATAACACAAAACCCCGATAACAACAATCACTAATAGATGGTGCTGTTTACTAGAATTACAGCTGTTTCCCAAACTCATTAGTCCCATAATAAATTACCCAAAGGACTAGTTCAGCTGATTCACACCAATCCATCTGAAATCTGCATACAGCACACACTTTGTTTGACACTTCACTATTCACCTTTAACACTAATGTCGCACTTGGCCCACCGCGCTGCATCAAAACCCCTTGATATTAAAACAACATCCTGCCAAGTTCCTTCCAAAACTTCTTGCTGGGGGGTAAAGGAATTTCATCATCCAGAAAACGACCTCTTGTCACATCTAATTTATCAACAGATGGCTCTCTTCTAATAGAAATTTTGAATAGAAAACCAACAACAACAATTCCTGCTTGCATTCCGTGACCGTTCAACCGGTCTTCTACCTACAATACATGCCAGCCAGTGTTTACCGCCTTGACAATCATGATTTATATCTTAATTAGGCCACAACTTATATTTCCAACAATAAAGGCAAGTTCACACGCACAAAAACTGCTTTGTGGTGATGTAAACTTCCCTGCATCACCTAACTGCTTCGTCCAACGCACCAAGTGATTTTTTATTTTGTAGCGCATAAAGTTTGCGTTGAAATTTTTCAGTAGTAATATACCGAGCGCGCCGAGTAATTGTCAAATAATTATATCCGCACAAATCTTATCTGACAAAAAGATGAGTGCTGACCTAAATTTGACAATTACTCAAGCACAAGGTGTATTTTATGAGAGAATTTACCAATAGAAAATCGAAGAAATTACTATAAAGAACTCAAATAAAATCAAGATGCCATTTGCATTTTGGTTGTAAAAACCCACAACAGATGGCACAAAGGACAAGCGTGCAATATCAAAATGGTGAATGCAGCCACCTACAGCCACCAATCCGAAGGCGAATGAGGTTTGGTACGAGCTTCGGGATTGGTCGGACGAACGATGTGGTCGTTTTGTTACGCCATTCTCATTGGTCGTCAAAACACCAGGAAACATTATCAAAGCTAGTGGTAAATTCTCAACTTCAATGCATTGTTGCTTTGTGCTTTACGCTTGTGCGTTAAAATAATCAGATCTCTTAACTGCGTGGTATTTATACACAATGTCTCAGAACCCAGGGTTAAGCCCAAAAGCTAGGGCAAGCCCTGGCTACCAGAATAGATGGACATAGGGTAGATGGGCATTGTGTGGCATGGGGATGCCAATGTGATGCTAGATGCATCTCACATAATGGAAAAGAACAAACTAGAAACTATATTGATATTGATTTTGGCCTTTATTAATAACTGTTGTCTAGGGATTATTTCCCAGAAGAGTCTTTCCCATGTTTGGACCACATTGCTGTAGTCCAACCCAACGCTAATCACTGACCACAAGGTTTTGAAACCACTAACATAGCGAGATCATTTGTATTGTCGAGCCAAAAGCTTAATACATAATATTTCTGGAGCCAAATATTCCTTCACCCTGATTGTTCAGGTTAGCACACACAAACGGAACGATTCCGCCTGTGTGTCCGCCTATATCTTTCCATGCGCATAACATTGTTAGGTACACACAACCCTTGCATGGAAAAATCATGACCGATAACAATTGATCAAAAACTGCAATGCCTTCTTGGTACACTGTATTTGTTCATGCACAAAAACAATTAAATATTTCCGTCAACCTCTTGGGTCATGTCCACGGATAACCCATGGACTGTTTTGCCATTACGCATGCTGGATGTTGAACCCACATACTCCACTTGCCGGATAGTTGCTACACCAATTCAGTTATCCGGGACTCCAACTTCTATTCGAGGGCGACTTTAATTGAGAACGTCAAATTCCACATAACATTACATCGGGTAAACGTTCCCATTTATGTCGTGACGACGTTTTGTTTGATTGTCGTCACGACGTAGTGTTAGTTGTTATGTCCTAATTACGTCCTCTAACATTAGAAAGTCCACTTTTAGGCAGAAAACCTACAAGTTCAACTGCAAAATACAAATATAAATCGCCCTCGAATAATAGCCGCGGCTTGTATTGCAAGTGTTAATATTTTGCCGCAACTTGTAATCGAAAGCGACTTGTAATCGAGGGCAACTTTAAATCAAAGAAATATGGTAATACTAGTCTGTGGCTTTATACTAATAGATATCCAGCATCCTTGTGCTTGTGATATTCCCAGCCAATAAGATTTTGTCATGCAAGCCTTTTTGAACAACCCCCAAGTACTGAAGCAAAGATTACACTCATCATTTTTCGTGATAATCAGTTTATAAAGGTGCATTCAGGTCTGAGTTGCAACCTCATAAACTTTCTATGCTAAAAGGGTGGTGTGCAGAGAACAATTCTTGTTTCTACTTAGGACCCTTCATAAAAATCTAATCTGCCACTCCAGTAAGCTGCCGTTAAATGTTTTATGTTTACTCGTGCCACCCAGTAAGTGTTGAAAAGAAAAACCTCCAACTTTCATTTTTTCCTCCTGCAAACTAAAGCGCTTTTTATACTATAAATCGTTGATTAAAAATAATTAAAACTGTGTAAAACGGCTTCTAAGTGCTTTAATAATTGAGCATCAGCTTTAACTTTTGAACTAAAACATATGTTGTTCGTTGAAAAAAATTTGGCAGCTGAGTACTTTGCAAATGGTGCAGTTTTTACACATATAAGAAAAAGAATTTTGCTTTGCTAGCAAATATACGCTTCTCCCGTTGGTCAAACTGTTATAGTTTCCCTTATTGTGATGTCTGATGTGATGATGGCACAGTTCTTCGCTCTCATTTAAAGCCGGGATCCACTAAACTATCGTTAAATGACAAAGGTAATTCACACACCATTTTTAAGCAAAAGGATTTACTTAACTTATTCTTCCCCTTGGATCAATTGCATAGCTAGAGCGTTTGCCACCCGAGACAGTCCCTGAGTCTGCCGCCCCGCTCAATACTCACCAAAAATGACCTACAAGAACAACTACGTACACATATTTCATCGATTAAAAGCCGCCCTCAAATAGTAGCCGCAGCTAAAAATCGAAGCCACAAATAAATAAAAATTAACTTGGAAGAAACATTCCACGTTCATTTCACAGCCGTAACGTTTGTTCTATGTATGTTTTGAATTTCAAAACGAGCGTAGAATGAATGAAAAGACTGAAAAACAGCCACTGCTTCGTATATTAGCCGGAGCCAAGAGAGGCAATTTGTAATAAAAGCCGCGAATTTTAATCGAAGAAATAGGGTAATATTTCTGGGGCCAAATATCCCTTCACCTTGATTGTTCAGGTTGTCACACAACAAACGGAATGATTCTGCCAGTGTGTCCGCCTGTATCTTTCCGTGCGCAGAAATTGTTAGGTACGCACAATCTTAAGCTAAGTATTCGTAAGGCTACTAGCCCACAGACTTCTGTGAGCAGAAACAAAGAACAGATTTCCGTTGTATTGACTTGTCGGAAAGTAAATTTTCTGTACGACAGACATTTTGCTCATAGACATTCCTAGACTGGAATGAAAATTGTTTCTGTCGAAAGAATTTCTGTGGCCAAACTGATTTCCGTCGTAGGAAGGTGCTTATAAGTACCTATCATAAGCGATTACAATTGATCAGAAAACTGCAATGACTTCTGGATAAACTACTTCTTCTGCGTAACTATGGTTAACTTGTTAATCATCGAATTTTTAGACATATTAAAGATACGCAATA
>JAQFXT010002739.1:0-11093 GCA_034683725.1 Strigamia crassipes
AATTTCTGATGAATTTCTACAATTTTCGACAAATTTCTGATGAATTTCGACAATTTACGACAAATTTCTGATGAATTTCTACAATTTTCGACAAATTTCTGATGAATTTCGACAATTTACGACAAATTTCTGATGAATTTCTACAATTTTCGACAAATTTCTGATGAATTTCGACAATTTACGACAAATTTCTGATGAATTTCTACAATTTTCGACAAATTTCTGATGAATTTCGACAATTTACGACAAATTTCTGATGAATTCCTACAATTTGCGACAAATTCCTGATAAATTTCTACAATTTGCGACAAATTTCTGATGAATTTCTACAAATTTCGACAAATTTCTGATGAATTTCTGCAATTTTCGACAAATTTCTGACAAATTTTTCCATTGCCAATTTTTCCAGATCGTTGGTGAATCGAAACCAGCCCCGCCACTCGCCGAAACCAAATCTCACTCGTCCGTCAACTTAGTCCACTGTTTAGAAAAACCCTCTCGTTCCCGCTCGCGCCTCGAAAACAACAAAAACCCCATCTGCCAGCCGAGCGACACCTCCAGCGACGATTCCCTCCACAAAACCTACGAATTACAACTCCTCGGTGACCCCGCGTCCATCGAAGACCAACACAAGTACATTTGCGACATCTATAGGTACAAACAAGCTCTAGCAATCTTCCCCGCAATCAAAATTGTAAAATGAAAAAAAAAAAAAAAAAAAAAATGGCCGAAACAATCGCATTAAATTGTTCTTTTATTCTAAAAACTAAAAAATTAATTTCTCCCCGTCCAACGACTCAAGCGGCGGCCATTGCTTGCGGTTCATCCGGCTCCAAATGGGGCGACTGGTAGGACTCCACGGGGGGACACGAACACATCAAGTTTCGGTCTCCGTAAGCTTCGTCTATGCGTCCAACCGTGGGCCACATTTTGGTGTCGGGGGTCACGAACGACTGGAAAGAAATTTGGACTTAGAAATGTCTAGAAATGTCTAGAATTGTCTCGGGGGTTCTTACAATTGGAAAAGCTGCCACCTCTCTGGAGTAAGGTCTGGTCCAGTTGGAAGTGGTGACGTCATGCAAGGTGTGCGGGGCCATCTAAAAACAAAGGGTTAGGGTATCGTGGTGGACGGAGCGGATGGTTTTACCTTGAGCGGGTTCTCTTCGGGGTGCGATCGGCCTTCTTCGATGTCTTTCACTTCTTGCCGGATGGCTGAAACAAGAATGGACCATATAACTTGATCATGTGATCATTTTCAACCAATAAGGAAGAGTCAAATTTAAAAATGGCAGTTTAGTACTCACTAAAACATTCCTAAAATAAAGTATTAACCACGTACAAATAAATATAATGGAATCGAAAGTGGGTCCAAAACTGAACCCCGACCGGGCTAACCGGTCAAGTTTGCTTCTAAAAGTAGTCACTATCGGCGCTATTGTCGATCGGCGTCTTCTTGCGGCGAATAAGTGCATTTTTTGCGCTACTTTTCAATTGTGCGCGCGTAACAACGACGTAATGGCTGCGGACGGGTCAATAGCCAATGGGAGTTTGTCATAAGTTTTGCGAAACGGACTATAGCAGGGGTCGGCAACCTGCGGCTCTTTCGATGTCAAGGTGCGGCTCTCCAGTTTGGTTGATTGCTTGATTTTTGCAGCGCATATAATAAAAAAAAACACTTTTGCGAGGGCTTTATGTCCGCCAACTGCCGCCGTCACTTGTCACTACTATGACCCAGCTATTTATTTTAAATCAAAAATCAAATTTATATACCTAATCTTAATCAAATATCATAATATTGAAACAAAAATGTTAGTGGCTCTTTAAAAACTGGGAAATTTTGTAAATTGTAACTTTTGGCTCTTCCGTCTCAAAAGGTTGCCGACCCCTGGACTATAGGGTAGTGCCGATCCGTGGGTAAGATCCGCCTTTGTTCGCCGTTCTAAGCGTGTACGGCAACATTGCGGGTTTTACGCGCAGTTTGCCGCAGTCTAGCACTTACCGAGCATTGCGTCACAAAATCGGTCGATTTCCGCTTTGTCTTCGGATTCGGTCGGTTCTACCATCAAAGTGCCGGCTACGGGCCAAGACACCGTCGGCGCGTGGTATCCTGATTTAAATTTAAATTAATCGACGAGATTTGATTAGTCGACGTTTGGTTTTACCGTAGTCTTGGAGTCGCTTGGCGTAGTCGACGCAATCAACGTTGGCCGTTTTCTTGAAGTCCCTAACGTCCAAAATGAACTCGTGGGCCACCATGCCGTTCTTGCCCTTGTACAGGATCTTGTAATGCGGCTCCAACCGGCGTACCATGTAGTTGGCGTTCAAAATGGCCGTCTTGGTCGCGCGGCTGAGTCCGGCGTTGCCCATCATTTTGATGTAGGCCCACGAAATGGGCAGGATTGAGGACGAGCTCCAAGGGGCCGAACTGACAACTCCGAAGGATCGGGCTTGCTTGCCCAGCGAAGCCAACGGGTTTATCACCGGGTGAGAGGGGAGAAAAGGGGCAAGGTGAGATTTCCTGCAACACAAAAGGCTCGGTGAAGGTCAATCTGCTCGGTGTCCATTCATTTATTCGACGGTTCGTTTATTCGACAGTTCATTTATTCGCCAGGAATGAACTGTGTTTTGGTCATAGGGTTTCGTTTAGGTTAGTTCAGGTTAGGATAGGTTTGGTGAGGTTTGGTTAGATTTACTGGCAAATAAATGAACCGTCGAATAAACGATGCGACTCCATCTGCTCAAGTTTGAACCATAATCAACTTACACTCCAATAGGACCCATCCCTGGTCCTCCACCACCATGAGGGATGCAGAATGTTTTATGCAAGTTGAGATGGGACACATCTGCTCCCATGTCTCCTGGTCTACACAAGCCAACCTGAGCGTTCATGTTAGCTCCATCTAAGTACACTTGGCCTCCGTAGTAGTGTATTATGTCACACACTTCTCTGAAATTTATGTATATAGATCAAATTACAGAATCATTTTGCAATTTTGTGCACTACGCGGTAGACAACGAGTAAACGGCGTATTACAATGCCTACTAGTAGCGCCGCTTTTGGGTGTCACAAAATTTATTTACCGGTATCTGTTTGTTTATTAAACGATCGAATCAAAAACTGCATTTAAAATACACTAGCGCAACGTGTTTGTTGCCTACTACGGTCCGCGCATGCGCGAAAAGACCCGGATGAAAACAACAACGGTAATTTGGTCTATTATTCAAGTTATAATGACTGAATCGCGAAGTTTCACTTCTACCGTGTGGTCTTAAGCATATTTTACTCACCTGACTGTGTCTTCAAACACTCCGTTTGTTGATGGATACGTTATCATTATGCAAGCTAAGTTTTTGCTATGTTTCTCTATCTTGGCTTTGAGATGTTTGATGTCGATACTGCCATCATTGGCCGTGTTGATCACCTCAACTTTTAAGCCTGCCATTTGGGCACTTGCAGGATTGGTTCCATGAGCAGAGATGGGTATGAGACAGATCTGTTTGAAGTAGTTTTTGAAATTAGCATTATCGCCGATACCAATTATCAGCCGGTTGCTGATAACCATACTGCGAAAGAATAAACGGAAGACTTACCCGTCTGTGAGATTGGTACTTGGAGTCCAAGTATGATGTAATGGCTCTGAGACCCGCATACTCTCCCTGGGCTCCGCTGTTTGGCTGGAAAGAGAATTTATCATAGCCAGTGATTTCACACATGTCTTTTTCCAGTTCTTTTAACAGCTGTTGGTAGCCCATGGCTTGCTCCAGTGGAACAAATGGATGGAGATTACTGAATTGATTGAAAGATGTAGGCTGCAAAAACAATGTGTATCACACTGAACAATTGATGTCATTTTGTTTGCTTACCATCATTTCTGTACTGCTATTAAGTTTCATTGTACATGAGCCCTGCAAGTTATTGTAGATGTGATTAAAAGTTCTGTTTTAAAAAAATTAAATTACTTACCAAAGGAATCATTGAGTGGACCAAGGAAATGTCTTTGTTTTCAAGACTTTTCATGTATCTTACTAATTTGGTTTCGGAGTGGTAACTAAACGAAAAAGAAAGTTTTGTTTAGTATGTTTAGTAATACCATAAAAACCGATAATACACAGTTTGCGCCATGTACTTTTCCCTTGAAATTATAGTCAATTTTACGTTATAAATATTGTAACGGAAAAATATAAAAGTTTGGTTTGCGCTTGCGCTTTCACGTTACGGTTATAAAAGTCGACTTACCTTACAAAGTCACGTGATTTCCGAAACTAGGAACTGTTTCTTATATTAAATATAGATACAATTTTTGTTTTAACTAATTCAAAACAATGCCACAACTTTATTATTGCGAATTGAAATGATTTCCAAAGGAAAACGATGAGATAAACAGTAACACGTGCTTCTCTTGCGAGTGAAGTGGAGAATTCAAAATGGCAGCGAACGAGGTCATTGCAAATTTCAATTTTTGGTCAGTGATGTCACACTGACTATTTTTTGATATAGTGTAAGCTCGGTTAGACTTACGAGTTTTTCACTATAGTTGTAGGCATAACGGGAGTTTTTATAACGTAAAAGTACATGGCGCAAACCGCATAATAGCTCTTCGTTGACCAAACGATAGACTGCGAGGATGTAGTAAAAGAGCTTTTCTGGTTGTCTATTTTAGTACCTATTGAAGACTGGATGCTGCAAATACTTCGTACACCTTTGCAGTGGTGACAATAAAATGTTTTGACAGTTTGATTCTGTTTGTTCAGCAATCTCGGACTAAATAGACTAAATTAATTAACGCTTAGCGAAGTCTCACAAACATCTTTACCAAGCTCTTCTTGCAACGGAAAATCCACAACAAGTCTTCCAAGTCATTCTCATCCGTTGTTTCATCCAAAGCAACCCCAATCTTAAAACAAACATTAAACATGGTTACCTGGCCACTAACTGAAGGATTGCTAACAAGTCTTTACATGTCCATCATTGTAATAGCGGAAATTAATTTCCTTGGATTTCGCTCTCAGTTTGACTTCGCTCGGATCTGTCACTGGATTGATCTTAAGGGTGTCAAAGAACAATGGATGTTCTAGAGTATGCCCAGCCTGGATCACACCTAAGTGGAACAAAATGATCTACCAATTTGGAATTTGGAATTTAAATTCCCATACCTTCAGCCAGCAGCAGAGTTGCCTTGTGGATTCTTTGAGAAATATGTCTTAAGCCTTTGGGACCGTGATAAACGGCATACATGGCGGCCATGTTGGCTAGGAGTGCTTGAGCGGTACATATGTTACTCGTTGCCTTGTCTCTTCGTATGTGCTGTTCGCGCGTCTGCAAAGCCAGGCGTAGTCCTTCGCGGCCATTGACATCTTTGGCTACACCAACGACTCTTCCCGGCATCAGTCGAACCAACGAGTTTTTGACGGCAAAGAAAGCGGCGTGCGGTCCACCGTAACCCAAAGGAACTCCGAATCGTTGACTCGTGCCGACGGCAATGTCTACGCCAAATTCACCAGGAGGCTTTACCAGAGTCAGAGCTAACAGATCTGTTGCACAAACAGTCAAGGCCTATAGTTTGGATCAACATTAGTCAAGCCCATAAGTAATGAAGCTAAGGCCCCCAAGTGACATATGCCCACATATATCTCCGTAGTCTACGCTCGGTAGCTTTGAACCAAAATCAACAATGAATTCTAGACTTTTATGTTTTTGTATGCGGATAATGGAATTTAGTGTTTGAATTTGGCTTCAAGATACCGGACGCATACCATACGGTAAAGCCGTACCCCGCTTTTCCGTGCATTTTGTACTAGTAGCGTCGGATCGAACAGTTCTCCCTGGGTGTTCGGATACTGGAACAGAACTCCGCCGATATCTTTCTTCGAGAAATCCATGTTTTCGACGGGGCTGACGATTGTTTCGATTCCCAGCGCGCTAAAATTACAAGGTGACAAAGCCGAATGTTTTCTCCTGCTAGCGTAAATGTCTTACCGCGCTCTGGTTTCGACTACGGCTTGAGACTGCGGATGGAGTTTGTCGGAGAGGTAGAACTTTTTACGCTTGGTTTGTCTGCGAACCGGAAATTGATCGATGAGTCGGTTTTTAAGGAATAAGATTGTGTTTATTTACCTGCAGCATAAACTCATGGCTTCCGCTGCCGCCGTGCCCTCATCCAGAAGCGATGCATTGGCAACATCTAGCGCTGTGAGGTCACATACCATAGTCTGGTAGTTGAGGAGACATTCCAAACGTCCTTGGGAGATTTCTGGCTGGTAGGGAGTGTACTGTGTGAACCTGGCATAACAAAAACAAGTCAAAACCACAATAAAACTACAATGTTTGCCAAACATGGGAGCCCCATTTCAGTTGATCAATGCCACAAAATAAAAATGAAATTATATAAATTAGGGGGTCTCCATTTGGTGCTAGTGACCAGGGCCCCCAAAATACCATGACTGACAAATAGAGGTTTTGGATTCAATTCTCCATAGATTTTTTTCAACTTAACATTTGGAAGCAAATGGAACTACTTGAAACAGGATCTAGTGGAGGATGTTAACTAGGCAAATTGGGGCCCTGAGGCTAGGGCAGGGCTGGACTGGTCAAGCGGGATGCCAGGAGTTTGCCCGTGGTACGACAAATGTAATTTCTAACGACTAATGCATATTTTACCTATCGAACATGTAATAGCCAGACCGTCCCTTTAACGTGCCCTTCAACACAGCGGACCCCTCAACACACTTTGTGGGCCCCTCAACATACTTAACACACCCCTCAACATACTTAGTGGGCCCCTCAACATACTTAGCGGGCCTTTCTACATAATCAACGCGGCTTTCAACCATGGACAGACTTACGTATAAGCAAAATAAGCAGTTGGTTAGGGCCCCACCCATCGGGGGCCCCGAAATATCCTCGAGAAATCCCATAGTAAGCTGCAAACTGTTAATGAATGTATTTAAATCGGAAATAAAATATATATTTCTAACGTTGTAAGTAATTATTTTATGGTTGCTTATTTATTTGTATTTATTATATGTAAAGAGATAATAATAAGTGTGTTTTGTGCTTAGGGCCCCGCAACACCTAAGTCCGCCCCTGTGCATATATACATATTCGTTCCATTTTATCTCTACGATAACTGCAGCAAAGCTCTCTAGGCCAAGAACAACACCTCAGCAACATGTTTAATCTATTTGTATCTTATCTGGCTGATTTCCAGTGAAGATTATCAAGATTACCAAGATTACCAGGACTACTCACCATCCTGGATTCTGAAATATATTTCTCAGTATGCTGGTTGGTGTGTAACAATTGGAGTAACCAAGACCAATGAAACTCCTCCACACTTTGTTTTTCTCAGCAAGTTCAGTTGCCCTTTTGATCAAATTTGCCTCATCTAGAAAATAAACAATTTTCAAGTCATTGAATCTATTCCCTGTCCAACTCCACTCACCCAATGGTTCATCCAAATTGAGGGGCCTGTTAAGCCTAATGTTATGAGGCAATGTGTTGTCCACGAGCTCATTGAGTGACTAGAAAACAACAAAAAACAATTAAAATTAATTATTTGTGTGATTAAAGGGTTGAAAGCCAATAAAATATCGATGACATCATCACTATGTAATGGCACTGCCTGTTGCCAGGGCTGAAAAACAATCAAACAAGTGTTTACATGCAAGAAATAATTACCCATTTGAATTTAGAGAATTAAATAAAATATTTTGTTGCATTTTTGTTGTTTTTTTGTTGTTTTTTTGTTGTTTTTTTACCTTCAGTCCAAGGAAATTTAACATTTCTTGCGTTTCCTCTTCTCTGGGCCCAATATGTCTGTCTGCAAAGTCATCTCTGGTGCCTAGGACTTTGTCTAGTTTTCTTACAGGTGGCTGGAAAAAGGATATGGAACGCGGGGTCAAGTGGATGACCCTTGCCCTTGCTTGACAGATGCGGGCGGCGGCCGTTAGAGGGCGCATTGTGCTGTGTCTTCTTCTCCTTTTATCTGTCAACTGGTCTTGTTTTCCCCTTTTATTGTACCAAATTTGACCTCTAAAATGTGTAGCTCAAGGCAGCCAATAGGCTTTGATCGGGTTTAAACCAATTTGTCCACGTGATTATCACCAGGTTTTAATTTGCTGTTTAACTGGACGTTTTTGGGATGTCACTGACTCGACTTATCTGATAGTCAGTTTTGATAGTTGCTATAAAATAGCAATTATAGTTTAATGTGGGTTTAATAAAAGATTGTACTTATCGAAAATAAAATAATACATGATTTTAAAATTATTTTTATTTATTTGTTTAATCGGAATTGAAAATTTCCTTTAAAAAAAAGCAAAATATGATTCGTAAGAGAGAAAGACGTAGAAGCCATGTTTTAGTTGTTCTTTATTTCGTCGATAGATGGCGGTGTAAAGCGGAACCGGAATGATCGCATCAGCCATATTGAATTAGGTGGAAAGAGCGGTAAGGGGTTTTTTAGCGTTGAAAAATAGGTTTTTAAGGTGTTTTAACTGTTTATTTTAATAATTTTAAGTGGAAATTGTGTTTAATGAGAGTTTATTGTAATGTATGTATTTTATTTGGACAGTGGGGACGCGAATTTCGGATAAATTTCAACTTTTATTTGAATTTGGCGCTTCAACGGACCAAAATCCATCCATTTTTCGAAGATGGGATCGCGCAGTATCATCGCACCACCGAGCAACAATCAACAGGATGAAATGGCCGCTAAAATGGTGGACAGATTCGTCCAGAAAGACAGCACTTATCAAGATTTAATTGAAATTTTGCACATGTCTGGCCAGAGTGAGAAATGAAATTGCCAAAAAAAAAAAAAAATTATAAATGAAATTGAATTAATTTGTTTTTGTTGATTTTGCAGCCGAGTCACATGTGAGTGGATTGCAGAATTTTGATTATCCGGATGTTTCGGCGCCGAATTTGGGTTTAGGGGTTTTGAAACCGACGAATATCGCGAGGAGAGTTCCGTTGCCCGCTGAATTAGTCGAGCAGTTTGCCCGTATCCTTTGGGATTGATGGATTTTTGGTTTTTTGTGTGGATTTGTTGGCTTTAATGGGTTGATTAGACATGCAGTCGAATTGTATGATGGGGTTGTTCCCGGCAATCGGTCGTGCTTGGCTCACAATTGACAGTGATTTGTTTGTCTGGACGTATAGCAACGCGTAAATATTTGGTTTTTGTGTTGGAAAATTGAGAAAAAGCAAGAAAAGTTTGGTTGTTCACTGATTTTTAGGGTTTTGAATTGGATTTTGATGATTTTTGATGATTTTTTTAGTGATTTTTGGTGATTTTTCAGTGATTTGTGGTGATTTTGATGATTTATGGTAAAGTTTATTGATTTGTCATTTTTTTTTATTGATTTTTCTTGATTTATCGTTTAATTTTGGTGATTTCTATTGATTTATCATCGGAGTTAAACGATTTTTTAATTTTTTAAAATTATTTTTGTTGATTTTCATTGATTTTTCACTGTTTTTAACGATTTTTATTGATTTTTAACGATTTTTATTAAATCTTAAAGATTTTTATTGAACCTTAACAATTTTTAACGATTTTTATTGAATCTTAACGATTTTTATTGATTCTTAACGATTTTTATTGATTTTTAACGATTTTTATTGATTTAACATTGGATTTTGATCGTTTTTCATTGATTTTTGATGATTTTTCTTGATTTATCGTTTAATTTTAGTGATTTCTAGTGATTTATCATCGGAGTTTAACGATATTTTGATTTTTTAAAATTATTTTTGTTGATTTTCATTGATTTTTCACTGTTTTTAACGATTTTTATTGATTTTTAACGATTTATATTGAATCTTAACGATTTCTATTGAATCTTAACAATTTTTAACGATTTTTATTGAATCTTAACGACTTTTATTGATTCTTAACGATTTTTATTGATTTTTAACGATTTTTATTGATTTTTAACGATTTTTATTGATTTAACATTGGATTTTGATCGTTTTTCATTGATTTTTGATGATTTTTCTTGATTTTTCCAGACTTTTCTTGATTCATCACTGGATTTTGAGGGTTTTCTGCTGATTTTTGATGATTTTTCTTAATTTTACTTGAATTTTTCTTTATTTTACTTAATATTTACTTATTTTTGTATTTTTCTTTAGGACCGATTTGGCATATTTTAACGGTTTAAATGAAACAATTTTAAGCGTTGGTCTCGCAAAGCCAAAACCAGGAATCTTTCGAAATCACGTTCACTATTTGTTGTGTCTCGCCACACCCGTCGAAGTGATTCTATTAGGTGTTAGTTTCTCAGGAGGTATTTCGATGAATTTAAAACAATGTTTATGTTTACTGAATTATTTTTTGTCGTTATTGTTTCGTAGAGGATTTTCTCCACAGCGAAATGCATTTGTTGCCGGAACCGCTCTTTAGTCTGCCTTCCGATAATACATTTTTCGTGTGCATGACCAGCACGCCGAGTGGCCGCATATTCATGGGGAGCAAAGATGGCTGTCTTTACGAATTTTTTTATCAAGTACTTTGATTTGACCGAGGACGGTCCTCAGTCCACCGGTGGTGGTATTTTGGCATTTGCATTTACGTGGAAAAGTCAACTTTTTTTTTTTTTTGCCAAAAAATGAACATTTACGTGAAAAATCGACGGTTTTACACCAAAAATGTGCATTTTCATGCAGAAAAGGCATTTTTACATTTAAAAAATGTTTGTTTAGATGCAATAATAGATGCGTTTAGATAAAAATATGCATTTTTGTGCAAAAATGGTTGTTTTTAGATAAAAAACGTGCATTGACTTACAAAAGTAGATTTTATAAGATTAAAAATGTGTATTTACGTGCAATAATGGACATTACAATATTCAAAATGTGCATTTACGTGCAATAATGGACATTACAAGATCCAAAATGTGCATTTATCTGCAAAAATAGAAGTCTTTAGATCCAAAATATGCATTTATGTGCAGGAATAGACATTTTTAGACTGAAAAATGCAATTTTAGGCTGTAAAATGCAATTTTAGTCTAAAAAATGCAATTTTAGTCTAAAAAATGCAATTTTAGTCTAAAAAATGCAATTTTAGTCTAAAAAATGCAATTTT
>JAQFXT010002740.1:0-11088 GCA_034683725.1 Strigamia crassipes
GACAAATTCAAAAATTCGACAAATTCAAAAATTTGACAAATTCAAAAATTCGACAAATTCAAAAATTCGACAAATTCAAAAATTCGACAAATTCAAAAATTTGACAAATTCAAAAATTCGACAAATTCAAAAATTCGACAAATTCGAAAATTCGACAAAATCGACAAATTTGACAAAAATACCTCGACAGAAGACCGGAAACCGAAACAGCTTCACGCAACCCGACGACTCACCAACGGCTAAAACCTTTTCGCCGACCGACGCGTCCGACGTCGTAGCCTCCGAATCCGAATATTTGCTCCGAATTCCATCAACATGTCGTGCCGCAACGCACGTCCACGACGACCAAACAATCGCATCGTCGCTCACCTCGTTCGCATCCGACGCGTCGAACACGTGCGTACGTCCGTCCGAATCGTTGGCCCGTACGAAAAATCCATCGTCGGACCAATCCAAGTGCAGCACAGCGCCCGAAAAAACCTCGCATCGTGTCGTTCGATGATAGCCCTTGTGCGCGTGATAAATGTCGACCGAACGATCAGTTCCGCCGACCGCTACGAACGTCCCGTTCGGAGCGAATTTGACGACGCAAATTGCGTCGCTACCATCGTTTCTGCGCACGATCCGACTCAAATCGCCGGCAGACAGCACGTCGAGCATCCCATTGTCGTATCCGACGGCCAATTGGAGTCCGTCCGGTGCGAAATCGCACGCGCGGGCCGAAAAATCGGTCGCGGCAGCCGCTAGGAGTCGCTTTTCCACGATATTCCATATTCGTATTGTGCGATCGTCGCTTGTCGTTGCGAAAACGGGTCGGTTGGGGTGGATTGCGAGTCCGAAAATCGGACCGGGTCCGTGGCCGCGCACGATCCAGTCGAGGACTCGTCCTTTGGCCGTTAATTCTAATATTTCGCCGCGCCGGGTGCCGATCAGTACACGACCGTCCGAACATCGGATGCTTCTCACGCAAAGGCCGTCGTAGCCGCCGTCGACGCGTTTCAGGTCCACGCGTAACACCGGCTCTAAATCGGATCCCCAAACGGCTACGATGCCGTCTTTTCCGCCGGAAACAAGTCCGTCCGAATAATTGTTCATGCAAACAACTGGGCCCTTGAATATCGAATAAAATAGAAAACTGTTTTAGCTGTGCAAAAAGTGCATTTTAAAAAATTTTTTCAGTTTAAAAATGCATTTTTGATTATTTTAGTGTTCAGAAACTGCATTTTCGACCTTTTTATGTTCAACAACTTGCATTTTCGACTTTTTTAAGTTAAATAACTGTTTTTTTTCCAGATCAATTTTATATTTTTAAACTGCATTCGACCATTCTTCAGTTTGAAAACAGTATTTTCGGCCATTTTTATATTAAAAACTGCATTTTCGGCCATTTTTATATTAAAAACTGCATTTTCGGCCATTTATATATTAAAAACTGCATTTTTGCTCACTTTTAAGATGTCCAAAAACTGCATTTGACGGTTTTTCAGTTTGAAAACAGCATTTTTGATCATCTTTTAGTTAGAAAACTCTATTTTCGACTATTTTTTAGTTAGAAAACTCCATTTTCGACTATTTTTTTAGTTCGAAAACTCCATTTTCGACTATTTTTTTTAGTTCGAAAACTCAATTTTCGACTATTTTTTTAGTTCAAAAACTCCATTTTCGACAATTTGTATGTTTAAAAACTGCATTCGACCATTTTTCAGTTCGAAAACAGCATTTTCGACCATTTTTATATTCAAAAACTACATTTTCGACCATTTTTATACACAATAACTGCACTTTCGATCATTTTTATATTCAAAAACTTCATTTTTGACCATTTTTATATACAAAACCTGCATTTTCGACATTTTTATATTTAAAAACTGCATTTTCGACCATTTTTATATCCAAAAACTGCATTTTCGACCATTTTTATATTCAAAACCTGCATTTTCGACCATTTTTATATTCAAAAACTGCATTTTCGACCATTTTTATATTCAAAATCTTCATTTTCGACCATTCTCAAGCTCAAAAATTGCATTTATATGCGATTAAATAAACTTTTTCAACTTTTTCGACCTAAAAAAAGCATCTTTGATTGTTGCAAGATCTATAAAACGCATGCTATTGTTTCAAAAGGGCATCCAATATTCCACCGTTTAATCCCTCAACTAAAACAAATTGATTTACCAAATGCACGTTAGTGACGACATTTTGCAATATCGCATCGTTCCACACGTAAATATCGCCGCTCAACGATCCCGCGTACAAAAGCCGACTACTCGCCCCGAACGAATGGAACAATAAACACGTCAAAGTCTGAATCGGAGCGATCCGGCCAAAACGACCACGTCTGCACTTCAACGCGTTGCCGTGCAGCGCCCAAAACCTCACGTGTTTGACTCCACACGTGACGAACCGGTCGTCGAAATCTGGATGAAACACCAAATCCAAAACCTAAATAAAATTTAAATAAAATATAAATTTAAATTTAAATTTAAATTATAACAAACCCGCGATGGATGCGCCGAGCATGACGTCACAATTCGTCCTTCCAACCAGTTCCACACGACGATTGTCGACGACGAATCGTCGCCGCAACAAACCGAACCGAGCAGCTGTAATAAAAGAACAACCAAAAAAGTTACGAAAGTTTCGGTTTCGGTTGCTCGAACCTACCGCGCCCGAACAACTGAACGCGACGGCGCAAACGTCGCGCGTTTTGTCGCACGATAATTCGGAGTTCGGAGTCTGGGTCCGCGTGTCCCACACGAAAATCGTGTCGGATTGGGCGGACGCGGCCAAAATCAGCCGCGGATGAACGCACAAACTTCGGATATAATATTTTTTCTTCAGTAATTAACCGATAAAATTAAATTCGGATGCGAAATTACCTGCGAATTTCGTGCGAATGTCCGGTAAAAAACCGCTGGATGTTTTGCCGCGCGTCGAAAACGACGCAAACGCGTCCGACAAAATACACGATTTGTCGCTCGCAGTTGTAAAACACGTTGTTCCGACGTCGGTCGTTGCTGTATCCGAAAACCCAGTCCAAAACGAGGCCGCGATCCGGCGCCGAGCGATCCATCCCATACAAAACAAAGATGGCGCCACCGTTGAACCGACGCCGTCGCCATGGCAACAAACAACGAGAAAAATCGCTAAAATCGCTAAAATTTATTGAAATCTATTTTAAAAATAACATTTTACACAAAATCCAGGCACCAAATAGTATTTTATAGGTTTTATTAAATTTTATTTAACGTTTTTTAATGGAACGTTTCCTTGGCAACGTCCACGTGATTACGATGCTCGTTGGCATTGCACTCCCACTCGATCGAATGCAGCGAGCTACCCCAAGCACAGTGCTGCTCGTCTTCGGCTTTGTACATTTTCGCTTGTAAACACGCCTTAAGAGTGCCTTTTTCACCGATCTAAAATAAAACTCACTTAAACAAACATATTACCGATTATTTCATTTATTTAACTCAATACCTTCATGACAATCGGCACGTATTCGCGCTCGCCTTTACGAGTTGGGCAAATCGCCGCTGTTGACCAAGTGGCGCTGTACTCGCACTCCGAATGATTCCTACTCGCCTCCTCTAGCCGCAGACTGATGCCGTGCACGCTCAAGCTCCTGCGAGTAGACCAGTCGTCATGACAACCCACATCCGCCATCGCAAACAAAATAACAATGGCCGCTAAGCGCTAAATCCGCGATACAATCGCGGCGGGATTAGAAGGTTTTCGGGTCATTTCCATCTTGTTTGCGACATTAAAAATTCTTATTATTTCTTACTCGAGCGTTTGCGGGGGTCTGCAAGTGATGCGGAACGTGTAGGACGATTCCGAGTGCAGTTTGATCGTTCGGGGGGTCTTGAACCGGGTCCCGTCCACCTTGAAATACGCGGGGCCCTCGTGCTGCTCGCGGTTCAGTTGCAGAGTGAGTTTGAAGTGGAGCTGATGTTCCATCTTGCTCGATCGATTCTGATGTTCCTATTTGTCCAATTTGGACGGCGCCAATCGGTCGTCAGGGAAGGGATCAATGAAGGAAAAAATGAATACATAAATGTGTCGGTTTTTAATCGTTTATTTCCATTTTTTTTTTTTTTGAAAAATTTATAGCATCCCTACATAAAAATAGCCTTGAAAAATAGATAATGTGCTATCTACAGGGCCGGTTGAAGGTTTTGCGGGGCCTTACAACAAGTTGGAAATGGGGCCCCTCAAAAAAAATTTTTTTTTTTTTAGAAATTTGAAAGTGCGGGGGCCCAAAAAATTATATTATCAAAATTTTATTAAAATTTCTGAGAAATTTGAAAGTGTGGGGCCCCATAACAATTATATTACCAAATTTTCGTAGAAATTTGAATATGTGGGCCCCCAACAAATTATATTCTCAAAATTTCTAAGAAACTTGAAAGTACGGAGCCTTCTGAACGTGGAAAAAGAGTTGGGCCCCAAAACAGTTATAGTACCAGATTTTCTTAGAAATTTGAAAATATGGGGCCTCAGAAAAATTATAAATTTGAAAGTGCGGGGCCCAGGTAACGCGGAAAACGAGTTGGGCCCCAAAACAATTGTAGTATCGAATTTTCTTAGAAATTTGAAAATGTGGGCCCCCAACAAATTATATTCTCAATATTTCTAAGAAACTTGAAAGTACGGGGCCTCTCTGAACGTGGAAAAAGAGTTGGGCCCCAAAACAATTATAGTATCAAATTTTCTTAGAAATTTGAAAATGTGGGCCTCCAACAAATTATATTACCAAATTTTCTTAAAAATTTGAAAATGTGGGCCCCCAACAAATTATATTACCAAATTTTCTTAAAAATTTGAAAATGTGGGCCTCCAACAAATTATATTACCAAATTTTCTTAAAAATTTAAAAATGTGGGCCCCCCAACAAATTATATTACCAAATTTTCTTAGAAATTTGAAAGTATGGGGCCTCTCTGAACGTGGAAAAGAGTTGGGCCCCAAAACAATTATAGTACCAAATGTTCTTAGAAATTTGAAAATGTGGGCCCTCAACAAATTATATTATAAATTGAAAATGCGGGTCCCAAAAAATCATTTTATCAAAATTTCTTCGAAATTTAGAAGTACAGGGCCCCAAAAAATAATATATCAAATTTTTTTCGAAATTTGGAAGTACGGGGCCCCAAAAAATGATATATCAAATTTTCTTAGAAATTTAGAAGTACAGGGCCCCAAAAAATAATATATCAAATTTTTTTCGAAATTTGGAAGTACGGGGCCCCAATAAATGATATATCAAATTTTCTTAGAAATTTGATAGTGCGGCCCTCTGAGCACGATTCCTTAATCCGGGGCCCAAAAAACCACCACCTGAGCCCTGGCTATGTACATTCATGTAATTAAATGAATTTTGCATTGTTTATTTGTCCAGAGCGTATTTGATGGCCTAAAATGAAAAAATGTTCAGTTATTTTGGTTATTTTTTGGTATTTTTCAGTTATTTTGGTTATTTTTTGGTATTTTTCTTTTACTTTGTTCAAAGATGTGAACCAGGCGGTTGATTTGTCGATGGTTTGGGCGGCGGCGAGGAGACGGAGTTTGCGCAGTTGGTTGTCGGCGTCGGCGTAAGTGATTTCGATGCCACTCGCTCCGGTTAGGCCTAGAAAGAAAATTTGAATTTGAAATCGGGTGGAGCTGGGGGGAAGGAAATCGGAGGAGGAAGAATGGAAGAATGGAAATACCTGTTTGTTTAATTTGGTTCATTTGTTCTCTCGCCTTTCATTCACACTTTTTATGAAATTTTGTATTTTTTACCTTCTAGTTGGCGTAAAATTTGGGTTTTTTTAATGGATGACACAGATAGTGGCTCGTGTTTTGTTTCTCCATCGAAAACGATGAATCTGAAAAGATTTAAGGATTTAGTTTGGTTTTAATTCGAGGTTTTAGTCGTTGGATTTGGATGGGATATAGCAATAATCAGGTTATTTCGGTTTTGTGAGATAGTAAGATTTAGCGAGATTTTCGAAATTTAAAATGATATTTTGCGAGATTATCTAGATTTGGAGTGTAATGTCACAAGATTTTTAAGATTTATGAGATGTTGCAAGATTTTCAAAATGAGCAGTGAGATTTCGCAAGATTTTCGCAAGATTTTCGAAATTTACAGCGAGATTTCGCAAGATTTTCGAGATTTCGAGTGAAATTTCTCGAGATTTCGAGTGAGATTTCGCGAGATTTCGAGTGAGATTTCTCGAGATTTGGAGTGAGATGTCGCGAGATTTTTAAGATTTATAAGGTGTTGCAAGATATTCAAAACGAGCAGTGAGATTTCGCAAGATTTTCGGAATTTACAGTGAGATTATCAAGAATTTCAAGATTTAGAGTGAGATTTCGCAAGATCAATTATCTTAACAAACCAATCAAAAATCATTGTAAATCCACTAAAAATCCTAGAAAATAAACAATGTTTGCCAATAATGTGAATAAATTAGAAACAAGAAAAACGATTAATTTTTTTGTTTAGCGTGTTGACCCGTCATGGCGGACGGGATTTTTCTAAAATTCTCCGGCAAATTTGAGCAATTTTCGTAAATTTGCTGCAAAATTTGAACACTTTTCGTAAATTTCCGCAAAATTTGAACAATTTTCGTAAATTTGCTGCAAAATTTGAGCGTTTTTCGTAAATTTCCGCAAAATTTGAACAATTTTCTAATGTTTTTCACAAAATTTATGCAATTTTCTAATGTTTTTCACAAAATTTATGCAATTTTCTAATGTTTTTCACAAAATTTATGCAATTTTCTGCAACATTTAAGCAATTTTTTTAAACTTTTTCGCTTTAAACAATTTTCCACAAAATTTGAACAAATTCTAAAAATTTTCCACAAAATTCGAACAAATTCCAAAAATTGTCCACAAAATTCGAACTATTTCCTAAAATTGTCCACAAAAATTTGAGCAAATTTCCGCAAAACTTCAATAATTTTCTAACATTCTTTCCCAAAATGTATACAATTTTCTATAAAATTTTCCGCAAAATTCGTGCAATTTTCAAAATTTTTCCGCAAAATTTAATCCCTCTTTTTCAGAATTTGCAACAATTTATCAATCCAGCAGGAAATTTCAAATCCCTAACGAATACAAAAGGATATTAATGTCACGCCACTCAAATCGACATATACCTATGGTCGGAAGACAGTTTGCAAAACAAATAAACATCATTTTCCTCATTTTCCTCAAACGTCAAATTGGCACCTGCAAAACCAAAAAAAAAATAATAAAATAAAAAAAAATAAATAAATAATTAAAAAATTAAAAAAAAAATTAAAAAGATATCCAAAAATATCTAAAAACAAATCTCTCCAATTTCAAACTCGCCATTAAGTAAAACCTTCAAATGTTTTTCAAAAAAATCATTTTCCTTTCGCGTGACGTTGGCACAGGAAGCGCACTGGCGAACGGGGTCGAGGAAACACATTCTCGGCAGCGCCATTTTCGCCCCGCAGCACCGACTGCAGAAAATCTGTCCACACCGCCGACAATGATGCTAATCCAAAATAAAAATCCCAAATAAAACAAACCATTCCTCTTACAACAAACAATCATTTAATTCAATTTACTCGTCTCGTGAGGAAGTCGAAGGTCACGCCACATTTGACGCACTGCACAAACTGTAAACAAAAAGTTCGTAATCAGCGACACCCACTCGATCCGACCGAACCAAACGAAAAATTTACGTGTTTGTCCACGTCCCACTGCGGTTCCGACAGTTCAAACGGACTCTGACGTCTGTCGTCCACCGAAACCATCCTCAAACCACTCTTCGATCGCACCAACTTCCTCTCGCCCGACATTTTGACTCCGTTCTACGCGCAGAACAAATCTCCCCCAAAACAAAGATGGCCTCCACAATTAAAATAAATTTTTATTAGAATTTACAGTTTGGTTGCAATTTATCGGTTTTGTAGAGTTTTAAATATCGATTTGGTGTTTTAAACCAATTGATTATCGTTTGTTTGACCCATTTGGTGACTTTGGGGGTGTTAAAAGCGTTTTGGATGCATTTTTTAAGATTTTTCCAACTTCGCTCGGTTAGTGAAGCGGAAATTGTTGGTGAATTGTTTTCTTTCCGGAGCCAAGTGAGAATTTGTTTCCGGGTTTTGAGTTCGGCCAAATCGCGAACCAAGGTGTCTTTCGACGTCTGGGGATGGGAAATATCAAATTAATTTTTTTTTTTTTTTTTAGATTTTAATCGATGTAAACGTACAATATCGGGTTTTGCAGCTGCGTATTGCGACCTTGGCACTAAAGCTGCAAATAAATAATTTTATTTTTGTGGTTTTTGATTAATTGTTTTGATGTGAACTCACTGCCAATGTTTTCGATTTGGACGTTCACTTTGTCGATTTGGGTCAATTGTTGAGTTTTTTCGGTGTTTTGAAATGTTTTGGTGATGTATGTGGAGATGTCTTCAGTTTTAGACCTGAAATTTATAATAAACAAAATTTTTCATTTGATTTAATTTGATTTTTTTTTTTTTTTTTACCTGGAGGATTTTGGGATATGTTTCAAGGAACCAGATGTTAAAAATTCAGTTAGAGATTCGGGCAACTTCTCCCCGTCGGGAATCTGTAAACATTTATGAAAATGAAATAAATTTTTGCAATTAAAATGTGTTTTTTTATCTAAAAAGTTAATCTTAAAATTCCATCAATTTTAACGGTGAAAAGAATCAATTTTAGCATTGAAAAATCAATTTTAGCATTGAAAAATCAATTTTAGCATTGAAAAATCAATTTTAGCATTGGGAAATCAATTTTAGCATTGAAAAATCAATTATAGCATTAAAAAATCAATTTCGGCATTGAAAAATCAATTTCGGCATTGAAAAATCAATTTCGGCATTAAAAAATCAATTTCGGCATTAAAAAATCAATTTCGGCATTAAAAAATCAATTTCCGCATTAAAAAAATTAATTTCAGCATTAAAAAATCAATTTCAGCATTGAAAATTTAATTTTAGCCCTAAAAATTCAATTTTAGCCCTGAAAATTCAATTTTAGCCCTGAAAATTCAATTTTAGCCCTGAAAATTCAATTTTAGCCCTGAAAACTCAATTTTAGCCCTGAAAATTCAATTTTAGCCCTGAAAATTCAATTTTAGCCTGAAATTAATTCATTTTTTTCATATATATAGTGCATATATAACTTAAAAATACCATTCACGTATATTAAAACGAGTTTAAACTAAAGTTTTCGACTTAAAACGAAGTTTTCGTCCCATAAAATAATTTTTGTATCATAAAACTTAATATTTAAACATCAAAAAATGTATTTTTGGTCAACAAACACCCATTTTATCATCTAAAACAGCATTTTCGTCCATCAAACACTTTCTCTTTCTAATAAAAATATAAATTTTGCTCCAATGACGAATACATACCCAAGGAACGGGCGAAGCACGAAGAAATCGCAACAATTGATACATTTCATCGTACAAATTAACCATTTCAAACGTCAAAAAGGCGCACAAAACCCTAAAAACAATGAAAATTTAAAAAAAAATATATATATATATATTTTTCCTAAATAAAACAATTTCAAATTACCATAATCGACTGAGACAGGAAAACAAAACAATATTTTGATTGATAAATAAATCCCTCTCCATGTCCCCTTTAGTCAGCATGAAACAAACGTTAAGAAAACCTTAAAACATTAATTGACGACGACAATTTCGTTTAATTTTCAAGGATACTCGATGGCCGCGAAACAGTGGTCGCACGAACGACTCAACAAATGCACGGCGCACAATGTTTTCGTTAGCACAAATTCCAGCATTTGACGGGATCCGAGTGTCATTTCGTCCGTTTCACTGCAAAATAAACAATTCCAAGCGTTAAATACGTAAATAAATGGATTAAACGACGAATAATTTACTCGGGATTTGATGCCATGGTGTCGTACACTTTCTTGATGTTTATCGCTTCATATTTGTCGAAACACACGCGCAACTGTTAAACAAATTGTGTTAGACACTCCTATTAATGTTATTACATGCGTATGTACTCGTTGAATCGCTTGGAATTTCTTAAACCTTCGAAATTGGAGTTTGAGTTTGAATTCAAGTTTTTTCAAAATGGCGACTTCGGTGGTCAGGTGTTTTTTAGCCGGTAATTTCGCTTGTTTGTCGATGAGTTTTTGCAGACGTCGTCGCACATCTGGAAAAATATATTTAAAAAAAAATGTTTTTACCGTTTTAAAATTTGTTTACGGTTTTTTTTCGTTGGATAAGCGAGAAACGGAGGAGAATCCAAGCATGCGTTATTCCACCACCCGCTAATGCCCTCCATTGGCGTAATGTGTAGACAGTAATGGCGCACTCTAGTGTCTAGTGGTAAAAGGATGTGCAGACATGATTCCAACCAATCGCGAGGCTTTTCCGTCGTCACGTGATTTGCCTCGCATTTTATTACGCGAGAAAGGTTCGGAATCTTTCTCATATTTGGGATTCAGATGGATTCAGAAAGATTCGGAGGGATTCAGAAAGATTCGGGGGGGATTCAGGAGGAATTTGCTCTGCATCTGTGTTGCCATTACATCAAAGTCTGTGTAAACTCACATTGAAAAAACCACAAAAGTCAGAGATTTGAAAAACACCTATTTCTACATGTAGGACAAATCATCGCCTTTGCCCAGGATTCGTTCTGTCAACCACGACAAACAACACACAGAACGAATCTTGACACCTTACATTAAATCCCGGCACAATCATTAAGGTTACAAACTGAATAATTATACCAAATCGCAAATGCATTTTGTGTTCAAATGCATTTTTTTGTGTTAAAATGCATTTTTTGTGTTAAAATGCATTTTTTGTGCATAAAATGCATTTTTTGTGCATAAAATGCATTTTTTGCGCATAAAATGCATTTTTTTGAGCATAAAATGCATTTTTGTGCATAAAATGCATTTTTTGTGCATAAAATGCATTTTTTGTGCATAAAATGCATTTTTTGTGCATAAAATAAATTTTTTGTGCATAAAATGCATTTTTTTGAGCATAAAATGCATTTTTGTGCATAAAATGCATTTTTTGTGCATAAAATGCATTTTT
>JAQFXT010002741.1:0-11085 GCA_034683725.1 Strigamia crassipes
TCATTTAGTGTACAAAAATGCTCATTTAGTGTACAAAAATGCTCATTTAGTGTACAAAAATGCTCATTTAGTGTACAAAAATGCTCATTTAGTGTACAGAAATGCTCATTTAATGTACGAAACAGCTCTTAGTGTACAAAAATGTACTTTTCATATAGAAATATTGACTATTTTACAAATTTTACAATTTTAGAACGAAGCCTAATACCTGTAGATGAATTAGATTTTTTTTAACTCGCTACTCCTGTTTCAAAGAGTTTGCTATCCTGGGGTTTTAGACATTCAATTAGATGTCGAATTTGGCTTTTAGTACGTACCAAACCAAGATTTGTTATTCTCGGGGCAGCCATAGAAGTCTACACAGCACACTATATGTCCACAAGATGTCCAAAGCTTTTCTCAACGTCCCAGAGACGTTGGGGGGTTGTGTGGCGCTCGTGTTCTATGTGGGAGGCCGTTAAAGGCGCAATCGACGGTTTTAGTCGAAGTGGTCAAACTGCTAGTTTAATATTACGTAAAAGCCGAGGAGAAAATGCATTCTAAAGTTAGCCACTTCAGAGCTCAGCAGGAAATATAGCAATCAGTTTCGAAATAATAAAAATAAAAATAATAAATACAAAACTCCCCTCTTTTTGCTTCCCTGCAAAACACGACTTCGCTGCTTAATGCAATTACGTTTCACTTTAAATGTAACTAATGTTAAAGAGGCAGGTTGACAGTTCGAAGCAAATAAATAACAATTAAGATTCAAGTAAGAAATTGTTCACACTTACAGTTGACTTGTAGCATAATTCGTTTGCTGACAGAAGGTGGTACACCATTCGACGCGATGCATAAATAAGCACCCATGTGTTTGCGTGATACTTTGGTTATGTTAAATACTTCGTTTTCTATATGGGTGACTGAAATAAAAAAAAAAAAATTATTTACTTAATTTATTTTTATTTTTTTTTTAAATTTTTAAATAAAACATTTATTCCGTTGAATCATTGAGGAATAATTTATCCCATTTCATTTCTCCTTTTAATCTGCTTTTATTTTGAAACCAGAAAGAAATAGGTTTTTTTTTTTTTTGTTTAATCGTGTCGGTTTTTCTTGCTTTGATGTAAAAACTGTTCGTTGTGTCTTTATGAGTTGAAGAAATCGTCAATATTTAATCAAGCCCATGTTTGTTGTAATAAAGGAAGGCACCAACTAAAACTAACGGGATCCATTTGCCGTCTTTTAAATTGAATCTTATCAGATAATTCGGGTAATTCCATAAAAAGAAATTTGAATGAAATGAGGGAAATTTTTGTATTAAAAAGAACGGGGAAATGTAATTAAAAAAGGTATTTTGCTCGGCTGGAGCTTGAAATACTGCAATACCAAATATAATTTTATAACTTTTCAAGTCGAAATTAATTATTAATACCGTAAAGCTCCTAATAAATGCCGAGGTGGTTAATATATTTTTGGACTCCTCTTCCCGGCGCTTAATTGGACCCAGGCGATAATTTGAGCCAAGCCTTTATTTAAAAAAAAACATTGTTATTTCGAACAAATCAGTGATTTTTTGAAGAGAATTTGTGATTTTTTGAAGATAATTTGTGATTTTTTGAAGATAATTTGTGATTTTTTGAAGAGAATCACTAATTTTATAAAGAAAATCACTAATTTCATGAAGAAAATCACTAATTTCATAAAGAAAATCACTAATTTCATGAAGAAAATTACTAATTTCATGAAGAAAATCACTAATTTTATGAAGAAAATCACTAATTTCATGAAGAAAATCACTAATTTCATGAAGAAAATCACTAATTTCATGAAGAAAATCACTAATTTCATAAAGAAAATTAGTAATTTCATGAAGAAAATCACTAATTTCATGAAGAAAATCACTAATTTCATAAAGAAAATCAGTGTTTTTAAAAAAAATGAATGATTTTTAAACAAAATGAATGATTTTAAAAAAAAATGAATGATTTTTAAAAAAAATGAATGATTTTTAAAAAAAATGAATGATTTTTAAAAAAACTGAATGATTTTTAAAAAAATGAATGATTTTTTAAAAAATGAATGATTTTTAAAAAAATGAATGATTTTTCCAACAAAATCAGTGTTTTTTGTTATCCCGGCTCTTAATTGGACCTGGTGCTTAAGGCGTAAAATGTCAGTGACCCCCGGGCGCTTAATTGAGCCCCGGCCGCAATACGGCCCGACGATAATTCGGAGCTTCACGATATTATTATTTGATGAATTAATAATGAAACACAAGTATTTGTTCGTCTTTAATATAGCATCTTTTAAGGTATAATCTTGCACAAGCTGCATGCAGCAGCGTTCCAATTTGGTTTACTCGTGGACGTTTATTCAATTACGAGTAGAATCAAACTCGAATAGCTTAGCTGGCTATTTATTTCTCTTTTTCCATTTTTTTTTTTTTTTTTTTTTAATCTTGTAAAATTAATGGAATGAAGATAAAGTTTCAGTTATTATACTGTCATGACAATGGAAGCCAATCCATTTTTCAATGTTATTTTCGAATATAGCAAATATTTTATGTTGAGTTTTATAAAAGCAATTATGCTGTCTGTTAGAATTCGGGTTATTTTGTTTTAAAAACTAGATCTCCAGCTGTCATTCCATTTTATTTGAAGAAGCAATTATTTTCCAGCAATAAGTACACGGAAAGAGAAATTTTATGTCACAGCTGTCACAAGCAAAGCAAGGTTAAATGGTTAAGAAAGACTAAAGAGGCATTCAATGAGAAATAATAAATCATTAGAGAATACTAATTTTCAGCGTAGCTAGGAAAATGTGGAAAGATTTATAGGTTTCTTTCTTTTTGACGTGTTCTCTTAAGTTTAGTTTGCAATATTTTATTTCATTTTTTTAAAAAAAAAAAAAAAAAAAAAAAAAATTATTTTATTTTAGTTAGATGGAATTTTGACTTTTTTGAATGAATAATTTAATACATTTCCCTCCCTGAATATAAAACTTCTTTTTTTTTTTCCACTCTATTGACAAATATATCTGAAGAACTTGTTATTATTTATGAACCTGTCCTTACTCGAATTGAGCAATAATAATTCAGTTACTCGCGCAAAAAAACATGTCACTATATTCAAATTCAAAGTCGCGATAACCTTGGTGCTAGTAGCAGTTATTTTACAATGCTAAACGAAATAAAGAGGATAAACACCTAAATATTTAAAAAGCTACATTTTTGTTTAAAGACTTTTATTTTTGGAGTACCCGTTTGTACTTCGTACTTAGGGTCTATCTTTTCTATTGCATCATGACGCTATACTTCTCGTGGCGCCACCTGTGTGATTTCCATATATCAAAATTGGATACTTTGCTAAGTTATGACGCAAAATATAAATTATATAAATAGCAATAAATGTTGTTAACTTAAGGTTTGTCCAATATATAATAAAATTTCTAGTGTTTTAAAGAAAATATAGGGAGAGGGCTTGATTTTTATTTAGGTCTACCGATAGACCTAATCCCCAGTCCAATTCTCCAACATGGCTATGTGTCCATCATTCTAACGACATCAAAAACGACTAATTTTGCCACTAAATGATCGTTTCTGAATGAATGCGCCTGCTAAATAATATTAAGGAATCGGCATCCATTTTAAAAATAAAAAATAAATAGCTAATAAGCAGGCACGTCGGGTTTTGTGGCGTGACGTGCAGTTTAAAATGAAAAATTCTTGTCTGCAAACACATAAATGAAATAAATACGTGATTTTTGGCACTATTTACTCGTGTGCAATCAACAATTTTACACTTTTGATGTGTTTGTGTGTTAAAAAAAAATGGAAGTAAGTGTTTGAATTCGGCATCAAGATACCAGGCACAGACTGTAGTTTATTCTCGTTTAGTATGCTGGCGTCTGGTGGTGTAACAGTGTATCACAACCGGAAGTTGAAACATTCGGTCGAGTTAAATAAAAGTCTTTTAAAAAAAAAAAAATTGATTTTAGTTAGAAAACGACGTGAGTTTTACTTGCCTTTAATTTTATCCCGCCCTGCTGTTTTCAAGATAATGGCACCGCCGTCTTCTCTGCGCCATGTTGTCTTTGGCGGTGGATACCCCGTTGTCTTACAGATGAGGGTCACGGTATTGCCTTCAGTCACTGCCATGTCTGAACTGGTTTCTTTGTAAATAATGTCAGGTGGGACTGAAAACAAATAATAACTTCGATCAACTAACGAGCAATTATATTCTTGAAAGAGAAAGAGATCAAATTACAAAGAACGCTGGTTTCTTCTAACAATTACCAATTAGATAGTCGTTTCCAATTACTAAATGCAATTTTCTAACCCGTATCTTAAATCGACACGATTAAATATTTTTTTTCTCTGCGTTACTGCAGTTTAGTGCGTAAATTTTGTGTAGGACATTTTTCTGGAGTCCCGAGGTAATGCAGTTCATCATAAACCAGACGTGCATTTTATTGATCTCTGTCGTTATCTTGATTGCGGGCAGCAGGGATTTTTCGAGGGAACAGGAACTGGCCACAGGCTTACTTCCTTGCACCCTATTTTCCCTATCTAGACGTTCTGGTAATTTGTTCCGATAAGGAATGGGGTGCAAACTACTGCTGGACTATCGCATACACTGGCAGGTCAAGAGGACGGACCAAGCGATAAGCTGCAGTGGGGAAAGAAAAATGGCGTAGCAAAGTGAGAGGAAGCAGCAGGCACTGGGTTCTCTACTCTTCATCACGTTTTATTAGTACTTAGCACTTGTGTTCATAAATCGATGCTGATGAGAAGGTGGGTGGAGGAAAAGAGGGAATGTTATTCTGGCATGTTCGATACGTGTAGAAGGTTGGCAATGGTCAAAGTGTTTGGGTTTTATGGATGAATTTCGGCTGATGAAAGGGATTTTTCAATTTTTTCTCAAATGGGAGTATAAAAGTGTTTAGGTTGTGTAAATTCTCTGGTTGTACGAATTATAAGCAAAATGGAATTTTCTCCGGCAAATACATTTTGCATATTTTTTTTCTTTTTATTTAAGTGCGGGGAAAATACTCAAAAAATGTGCGAATATCATAAATTAATAATAAATATTATTAAATTACAGAATATTGGAATAATTTCAAGTTAAATAACCAAAGAATTGTGAAGATGAATGTACGCTGGTCTCTATTGTAATAGAGACTCGTACACAACAAGAGGATTTACGATGTACCCAGGTGGATTGCCAAATTTTTCTGTATGTATTTACAGTATATTTATAGCTTGGAACAAAACAAAATATTTTTATTTATTTATTTTTTATTTTTCGGTTGTAAAAAGCAAGGAATTGGCATTTATTTGGTTAAGTTTGTTGTTTAGCAATTACAACAGCCTATTCAATTTTATTTTGCATTTCTATTCATTGCGAATACTTTGTAGTGCGAGAAAAGGGTGAGACAATTTGTTGTGCAGATGCGGGGATAATCCATTGGAAAGTTTTCATTTGTGGCGCAGATTCTTCTTAGTACAACATCCAAGAAAAGAAAAAAAAATAAAACTTTCTCCTTTGACTGAAGAGTTTGCGTCTAAATAAATGAGATTTCAGACCAAATGGAAGTGTAGCACAAAATAAAGCAGGGAGGTCGAATTGAGGCCGAGCAAATGATATTTGTGTGATCTTTTTTTCTTTTTTTCCACTCATCTTTATTTTGTTTACAAAATTATCCTTTTCATCGCGTTTTATTATTTGTCATTTAAAAATATCAACTAAAAAAAAAAAATTATAATTTTGCATTTGCGGCTCTGCCGTTTAGATGCAACAGCTAAAAATGTGATTGATTCACAAAAAACAAAATTTAACTTGAGAACTATTTGTTACATTGTTCTGAAATTTGGTGTGAAACATTGTTTTAACCTTATTTATATAAATATACCAACTCTTATAAAAAAAAATAAAAAAACTTATTAAAACAAATTGGCTGTTTTTATAATTTTTGCTGGATTTTCGTGGGATTTATTTTGTGATTTATGTTATTTCAAGATTTTAGTAAAATTCAAACCAAACTTTAATTCAGATAAAAAAAATTCCAAGTTTTGCAATATTCCCTAGAAACCTCTTAAGTCCAAACATCTATCTCCATCTTGGGTTGAAAGCTAAGTCAATTGAAATTCAACACAAATCAAACGCAATGCTAAAATAAAGAAAGAACTGCGGGGGGAAAATGTTGAGAAGAAACGAAACTGAGAAGAGTAAATCTCGGGAGCTTTTAGTATATGCAATACGATTGTATGTTATCAAGGCTTTCCGCAGATATCCTTGACCAGGTTTTGCTTTGATGCACCTCTGCTCGCCTAGCTCAAGCATGAAGTGTGCAAGTGTGCGCGCATTTATCATGCACGCGCTACTCGCAGTTTTCACCACGACTATCCATCTACAATGAAAGCAGAGTTTGGGGAGTGCTTCTTACCAACACTTGAGTGTACAAGAGGGATTAGATTGCTGTCAGATGATGTTACTCCTAACGTCTTGTGTGAAAAATTCACCGAAGGAAAAGATGAACGTTTTTTTTTTTTGGTTATGGTAATTTTTTTGGGCCTTTTTTTGAAATATATGGGGCTATCATTTAAATGGGTTATGTATAATCTATACTATAGAATAAATTGTTTGTGTTTTTTTGGATAGTTCGTTTTTTTGGGGGGAAGAAAAATGTGGCATGAGATATACACCGTTTTGTGACTGTTTTGAAAAAATATAGTAATAAATGAATTTGTTGGTGTAAAGATATGAATTCAATTTATAAATTTTTATTTATTTTTATTAAAAATATAAAATGAAATGAAAATTGTTATTTAATGTGCTGTTTGGTTTTAAATGAGATATGACATCAAATTTTTATTATTTTTTATTTTTATTTTGTTTGAATGCTGGTAATAATGATAATTTAATGATAATTGTGACATCATTTCCCCGTTAGCAAAGCATGCAGTGGCATGCTGCCCTGCAGACATTTCTTTATTTCCACTTTTAATCTTATTAGCCTAATTACTGAATACAGCATAGCTAATTAGGTCGTTTTAAATGTAGAGGTTAGAGAGTTTGGCTTATGAAGTTATCATTTTTGGTCATTAATTGACTGGGTACTTAGTTATCAATCAACGTGTTGTATTATTAGTCATTACAATACAATTAGTGTGAAAGGTAGCAATTTGCTTCCAAATTGTTGGTTGGAAAAAACGAAACGGCTTGGACTCCGAAGTGTCCTGGAATAAAATCCTTCGTTTGCCGGATGAGTGTTTTACTAATTAAGCTACTTGGGATTCCAAGAGAATCATGAACCGAAACGATCTTCAACAACCAAACTGGCGTGTTCACAAGGAACGGAGATATCTATAACTTCGCCGGCTCAGTGTGATTTTTTAATACTTAGAACTTTATGTCAATGCAGGGATTAATTGGGAGAAGCCAACTTAAACTTATGCTGGGATTACTAAGGGGCAGAAATTTCAAGGTTGAATAATTAAATCAATAATGTACAAAACAATTCAAATTTTTTACCAAACAAACTTTGCGATGGTGCAAACAAAGTCAGAAATGGAGAGCGCAATATAAGGAACCAAAAAATTTTTCAACAAAAATTGATTGTTATTACATCAAAAACGTGCAAAAATGGTTCATTTTGATCAAAAACGTGCAAAAATGGTTTATTTTGATCAAAAACGTGCAAAAATGGTTTATTTTGATCAAAAACGTGCAAAAATGGTTTATTTTGATCAAAAACGTGCAAAAATGGTTCATTTTGATCAAAAACGTGCAAAAATGGTTCATTTTGATCAAAAACGGTTTATGAGGTCGATTGCGTACCGTAAATGGAAACCTTTCGTGTACGTAAGTCGCTTTCAATTAGAGATCCGCGTTCTAACTGCAAAATGGAAATTTGTTTCGCGTACTAATGGAGACCACGTTCAATTGAGAGCAAATACGGTACATTTTATTTTTTACTTCTCAAACATAATAATAGTAATGTACTTAGAATACCATAACCAGTTTTGACATTTGATTCTAGGTAAATCCAATCTTCGGAATTCAATTACATCTTTTATTTGCTATATGATTTATGAACACAACAAGCTTAACAATAAGTTGTTGCTGCGGATACCAAAATAAAAGATCAGGAGAATCAGCTCCTGGGAGACAGTTTTAGAGTATGTTCTAAGATTTGTGTTGGGTATGGAGGTGATGCAAAGAAATTATTTGGTCGAGCAGACAAAAAAAATTCTTGATGATTTTTGCTGAGTAAAACCAACTTTCCCACCAACTTAATTACCGTATTTCTTCGATTTAAAGTCGCCCTCAATTACAAGTCGCCCTCGATTACAAGTCGCGGCAAAATATCAACACTTGGAATACAAGTCGCGGCTAATATTCGAGGGCCATTTGTATTTGTATTTTGCAGTTGAACTTGTAGGTTTTCTGCCTAAAAGTGGTTTTTCTAATGTTAGAGGACGTAATTAGGACGTAACATCTGACATTACGTCGTGACGACAATCAAACAAAACGTCGTCATGACATAAATTGGAACGTTTACACAACAAAATGTTATGTGGAATTCGACGTTCTCAATTAAAGTTGCCCTCGTTTATAGGTCGTGGCAAAAAATTGCATTTGCAAATATAAGCCGCGACCTTTAATCGAAGAAATACGGTATTTGGGGCTGCGTGTCAGGTAAAGGGCCTGGATAAAAGTGCGTCGTTAAAGGAGTAGTTAAGACTACTGGAATAGATTTCAAAGTGAAACAGCCTCAAATACAATGTACACAAATCGTGTAAGTGTTCTAAAACTTCTGGCCCGAGTTTGTTTATCTGTAGAAACAAGCGTCAAGTCCTTCAAAAAAATATAGAATAAAGTTGTCAGCTTTTGTGCGCTGCTTCTTTTAATTTTCGTGAACATTACTTGCGAGCGCTTTTCCCCGAATTTGTATGTCAGAAAAAAAAATAACACGTGTCAACTCTCTCTTTAATATATTTATACAGCATAGAAATCTTGTTGTTTTATTAGAATAAGCTTTAAACGAATAAAATGGAAAAATTAAAAGGACGGAACATAAAAGTTTGTCTGGTTAATTTCCGAAAACTTTATAGCTCCGTTTTAATGGGGCAAGGATTAAACGCATAAAGATAATCAGTAGCAAGTGATTTCTATTGGGAAAATCTTTTCTTGCAAACCTGCATCAATGGTACAATAAATTGTGATGTGCAAACTGAATCGATATTAGGAAGCTGTCCTAATTAACATGGAAAATTCGCGAGCGGCGGAGGGAGATGGGGAGACACACTTGGGCGTGTCTCGTTTGTTTGGTTTGTGTGCCGAACAAATGAGCTTATCAAGAATGTTGGTGCAGATTCTATCCTCAACTTAATATTCATGGCTATTAAAAAGGGCTTTTTGCTACTAATAGAAACATGATCCTATCCTTAATGGCTCTTAAGAATTATTTTCTCAGTGAGCATTCTTTTAATTTTAAGTGTGATTTAAATAGGGGGGAAAGTGAATTACTTGTGGTTTTTCAGTTATTCTACTTAAAATATACTGCATTATGTGAGTTAAAGCTTACAAATAAAATAAACAGCTTTCTTCGAGTTGTGAGTTTGTGCTATGTACTGTAGTGGATTGCAAGAAATAGTACGCAGTTTGCGCCATGTAATTTTTGAAAAAAAATATAGTCAATTTTATGTTATAAATATTGTGACGTAAAAATATAAAAGTTCAGTTTGCGCTCGCGCTTTCACGTTACAGTTATAAAAGTCGACTTACTTTACAAAGTCACGTGATTTCCGAAACTAGGAACTGTTTCATTAAATATAGATACAATTTCTGTTTTGACTAATTCAAAACAATGCCACAACTTTATTATTGCGAATTGAAATGATTACCAAAAGAAAACAATGAGATGAAGTGGAGAATTTAAAATGGCGGCGAACGAGGTCATCGCAAATCGCAATTTTTGGTCAGTGACGTAATTAGTGGAAAATTACCAGATTGATTACGCTATTTTTTTATATAGCGTAAACTCTGTTAGACTTATGAGTTTTCCACTGTAGTTATAGGCATAACGGGAATTTTTATAACGTAAAAGTATTTGGCGCAAACTTGGTACTGGCATGTCACATCTACAAACATTGATTCTTCTCCTTTATTTTGTTTGAGTTTTAATTCATACTTTGACAATATCTGTGTAAATAAAGTTCTTCAAATCGTTGTTGCTCTTTAGTTTTTCGTTTGATGTATACATTTGAAATGAGCATTCTTGGGCACTGTTCTTTTGTATTATTTGAAGGGAGAAGTAATTCATTGTCGTAATAAAAAAAATCTTAGATTGGACTGCTCCACACACAGAAAAAAACTTTATGATTTAAAACAATCAATCTGTTTTGGGCGCTGTAAAAATAAAACGAGCATTTTAAAACAAACGCGTTTTGTTTTAATCTCTGGAGTGTTGCGACGAAAGATTTCATTGTGATAATGTATTAGTGTTGCTCTAATTTTGCATTACAAACTCCAGCCAAATTGGCGAATGCCAATTCCTGGTAAGCAGCCAAGTTTTCAAGTGGATTGGGGTTTTAAATGAAACTTTTAACATAATAATCTGGATTTCTTAAGATCTGAGAAAAGCGCTTAGCTTGACAATAGACGTGTTGGGAATCTCTTCAGTTGGCCATTTCTCGCGCTTAAAGCAGCAAATGACATCAATATGACAAAAAAGTTGAGGGAAACACTTTAAAGCAAAGTTCACACGCTCGCGTTGTTGCTTCGGCTTTAAAGTACAAGTGTGAAGCACAACGCACCATCTAGTGCCATCGTGCATTGACAATGCAGCAAAGCACAACGCATGGTGATTCATGTGACAACATTCAAACAAACAAACAAAATGGCACCAAATACATCTGCAGCTCTATTGATGCTGAAAATTTGCATTATCAGTACGTTACATGTGAACTTCTCTGCATCACCTACCTGTGTATTGTAGCATATGAAGTTAAAGTTAAAATTTTTTAGTAGTAATATACCGAGTGGGCCGAGTAATTGTCAAATAATTAGGTCCGCACGAATCTTATCTGACAAAAAGATG
>JAQFXT010002742.1:0-11085 GCA_034683725.1 Strigamia crassipes
TTTGACTCGCTCTGTCACGCATTCCGCCGTATTCCTTACAAGGGGAATCCGGTTGAAATCTGGTTCAATCCAGATTTGCCGCCTTTTTCTACTCTTTTTTGTTTTCCTTTGTTTTTTGGATTGCGTGGTGGATTCGTACCCGCGCTGACCCAGAAGGAAGACCAGCTTCTAGATTCTACTAGTTTTAACTTAATATTTAATTCGTATTAATTTAACTTATTAATGTATAATGAATTTTAACGTTTTAATAAACTTGTTCGTATTTACTATTTTAACCATTTTGTTTCTTAGTGATTAATTTTATCTGAAAATTCCCTAGACACCTATTTTCAGGCACAACTCGATCTTTTTACAAGATCGAATTGGATTTAAGACCCATTAGAAACATTCCGACGGCAACTCTCTTTGAGAGCACTGCTTTTTCTTATTTTAACGCGCCATTTTGAGAAGAGACAACCCGGGTCGCCGTAGCACTTAAGTGTGTTTTCCATGTTGCATAGAGTTCCTAAACTTCATCCTAATATCCTGACAGCTGGTCATGCAATCTGGAATTGCGTGGCCAGCGAATTCCTACCCTAAAATAATCATTTTACCTCTATTTACGAGTTAATTAGTAAAGAATAGATAAATACTGCTGTGTTTATTGTTGTTTACTTTTTAAATAGTACACATTCTTATAGGAAATGGTCGATTTACTCTAAACTTTATTAAGAGTGACCTGAAAGTACTATTTATATGCAAGTTGCATGCACAAATTGAATTTGGCGCAATTTATTTAAGTTGAGCACTCTGGTGGTGGTATTTTAACCTCTTTGACAAAACGAGAGCGTCACAACAAAAGGAAATGTTACAAACTCACATTGATGTCAATGTTGTTTCAACTTCAAGAAAAAAATTAAAACCTAAAAGTGGAATTTGGACCAGATTTTTATTTGGTCTAACTCTAACAATGATAATCTTTTTAGTGTTGAAGTACAAATGATAATGCCAACTCTTGGTAAAAATTTTTAATCAAGTATGAATTTTCTAGTTTTGCGTTTTAAAATTATGTCGCCATTTACAAATGTTTTAAAAAAAATATTGATAAGCAATTTAAATTTAATGTAAATGCCTAATGTAAACATTCAATTCAAGAATTGTTTAAATACAATGTTATTTTTTAAATTTGTATTCTACTTTACAATATTGTTTGTTACTTAAACTGCAACATTATATTTCCACATTAACTTTGAGGATATTTCTAAATTGTTAAATTTTATTTTTTTCCAGTGAACTTTGCTACGACCTGTCGTGTTGTTGAGAGATGAACAGTAAATTTTGTAGTGAGCCAGAAAGCCATCAAAAAAGGATTCTAAAGAAAAATTTTATTCCTGCTCAGAAAGTGTTTTGTTTCCTGGTTTATTTTTAGAACTAATTGTTGCAGGGTGCTGTTTTGCCTGCAACAAGATGCTGGTAGGGGGCAGGAAACTCATAGGAAATGCTGTTTTCTGTGAGAGGATAAAAAAAATCCTCAGTCTACATTTTGACTTAGTCCTGAACAGTCACTTCTTTCACACTTGCGCTAGATTCTACAAGTTTAAACTTGTGATTTTGGTCTACCTAATTGGGTTTACTTTCCTGGGATAGTTTGCTACTATTCCTGAGATTTATTCAAAGGTTTTCTCTGTGAGGGTGGCCATTTTGACTGGGGTGGTCAGAAATAGCACCGCTGCACGACATGTACAAGAAATGGTACAAGAAACTGTATTAATTGCTTTGCAGCCTCTATTCAGTTGTGTAGGGGCATTCTTATAATGTATTCTCTCATTGCTTGTGTAATGTTTCCACCACATAAACTTGGCCAAGATGTTGACCCCGTAAGAATAATAAATGGTCAGCAAGATCAATGTTGTCTATTGTCTGAGCCATAAGACTTATGGTACTGGGAATGACATGCTGGTAAGTTTCCTAAATGCCAGCATGGTGAGAAGGAATGCCCACAGAACCAAGACTTTTGTCAGGTGCTGGTTACAGTAAGACTTTTTGCTGCACAGGAAGTTGGTCCTTTTTATAGGGGTACTCTGCACCATCCCAGAAGTACTGTGCTGTTGGTTGATGATAGATGATGTCATCAATCATCAATCCCTCTTGGTATAGGAGGGTTGCACTATGACTATTTACGATGTATTTGACAATGACTGCTAATTGGTCACATCTCTAGCTTTTCTTACAAAAAGAGTTAACTTTACTTTGTGTTCTACACAAAGAAGAACAGAAGCTGGAGATTCAGCATGTCGTCATTCCAAAGTTACCAAAGTGTCGAGTTGGACCTGGCAGCGAGGATGACTAGAAAGAGGTTAAATTGGCCTGCAGAGTGGAAGAGTATTTCAAGAAGATATTGTACTAGAATTTTTCGGTCTCCGCGAGAATATTTTCTAAAGATTGTTTAATGAAGAAGGAAGAGAAGGATTTGAGCGCAAATCCCCAATTTGACCGCCAATTTCAATTCAAACCAAAGAGAAGATTTATCATTTTGCATTTTTCATTTCTCTAGTGAAGTTATTTATTTTTTGCGGGTTAAATTTGTTTACTTTATATATCAGCTTGATGAGCAAGTTGTTTATCTTACTAAGTTGTTTTTTTTGTTTGAGAATAAATGTTAATGCTTTATTTTAAATAATAGCCATATGACTTTGTCTTCACTACTGTAAGTCTTTACCTAAAGCAACCAGTTGCTTTCGTGTTTGATTCGTTTTAGATTGCACAAGCAAGAATGCGACAATATCATCAAGTAAGTTTGTAACAATTTCATAAAAAATATGAATAGGTTGATGAATAGGTAGGAGGGAGTGTGGGTTGTTATAAGGATTCCCACTAGGTCTCCCAACCATTTGTGATGGTTTTGAATTGTAGTTAATATTCAAATCCGACACCAGATGGTGCATTTGCACCTGGTGTTGTCAAAAGAGATCACTAAGACATAAAAAACACTCGTTTTCTATGTCAAATAGAATAACAAAACAGAGAAGAAATAAACTATTTCTTGATGGTTTACAGCCAATACTATTTATTAAAATAGTGCACCAATTCACTAGAATTGGTGCCTCTAGGTAAAGTCGCTAACACACCTGATCAGCATTAGCCACTTGCTCCGAAACTTGGGCACTCAAGGCACAAAGGTGTCCTGCGTATCCTCTTCCGGTTAACCCGCACTAGACAAGTGTCCCGGGTATTCAGTTCCTGTGGCCTGAGTATTCACTTTCCGTAACCGATGATTGGAAGGATTCTCAGGGCCAGCGCTCCCATTGGAGCATCAACCTCCCTTTATGTTCACAAAGGCAAAAATACCTACTTCTAAGTGGAAGTAAAAGTCTTAAATGCTTACCCAGAACTCAGATATATGTAATTGTGTGTTGTACCTATCTAACAAATAAGTACAGTTTCCCTCCAATGACGAAGATGCTGGCCTTTTCCAGAGGCCTTTGCCGACAAATCGATGCCGCTCCTGCCAAATGATGCTGTTATGTGTACCAATTGTTACCGAGCAAATGCTCTATGGCGTGGTATGTGTGGTGAAGCCGCTATGCTTGTTTCCAATTCCATGCAGACGCACGACAGAGTGACTCAAAGTGAAAGAACACAGTTTTGTTACCTGCAACACAAATATCATTGAGACTGATGAACAGAAGCGTAATGAGTGGTGATGCTGAAAGAGTGGGTTAAAGTGTCCGAGTGGACCTGGCAAGCTTAGGTGGACAAGGGAAAACATTTAGTAATGTTTTCCTCTCCATCATGACACTCGTCATTTTAACCCCCACCAAAAAACACATAATAAACAGTTTTCATTACACAGCAATGACGTATACTCTGCTTAATATATGGGACCTCGTATACTTTGTAGACAGTAGAAAGCCTTGAATGCATAGTTTAACTGGCGACAGTTTATTGCGACATTATTCCGATTGCAGTTACCACAGGACGCAGTTATGAATATTGGACCTTGACATCATTGTGATGATGCCAGGAATAGATCCCAAGAAAACCATATCACCCGATGAGTATGCAATAGCCGATTGTATAAATTTGTTAGTATCATCTATTTTGCCATGTGTCGGCATAGTAATTGTATAACTTACTTGATTTATCAGAGTAGCCTGATGACTGCTATCGCGATTATCAATGGCTACAATAAATGTCACGTAATAGTAACTACCATCTGTTTACCTTACATAAAACTCACTCACTGATTTACACTGATGGGCGATACAACCGAAATGGTCGCTATGCGTCACTTGATGTATTCTCAGATCCACAAGATCTGATCCCAGATTGACATCGTCACATGCAGACCTGCAACGTGGGAGTTCTTCATCCACTAGTTACACCACTGCCTGGAAAGTACCTCCAAGTATAGTAATATAAATATTAAGCCATAACAAGTTTCTCATTATTCACTATTTATGTGACTGCACGATGGCTTAACAAGAGTGCAATGATTAGATTAAATAGTATTTAAAAAAGTTCTGGAAAATTGTGTAAAATCTACTGGGAATAAACTTTAACAGTAAGTTATCAAGTCATGTGCTATTATGCAATACTGTACCTCGAAGAGAGCTCAATTTCATTTGAATGCAATCAGAATATCCCATTCCATTTCCAAAATGTATTCTTCTGCATTGTTATACCTATATTCACTCAAATATATCAGTTAATAAAATAAACAATTGCCCATTTAATTATCGTAACACATTTCCAAATTGTTAAGTTGTAATTTCCTACTCCATGATGGTGTAGCACGCTCTGGTGGCAATAAACATAACATGCGATGGTTCGCCAAATCATCACACATTGTTTAAAGTGCCGTTTAAAGGCCTCGTTTTTTAGTAATTTTGAAAAAACAGCATTTTAAACAACACATTTAAACTGTTTCTTGTATCACTCTAACTCGAAAATGGCGACCGATTTAGTCTGCTTTCAGTCGCACAACATTTAAACCACAAGTTTAATTGCAAGTTAGACACGACTTTGTAACAGCGCCTAGTGTTCTTCCTATTTAAATTAGAACACATTATTCTGACACCAGTGCAAAACATTTTCTCCTTCAGGGAATAATGCTACCCAGCAAAAGACTAATATGACTCATTAGTGCAATAATTTTACACGTCTAAGGAGTAATTTAACTCTTATTTATATGCCATCAACGAGTAAATTTAAAGATGTAAATTTAAAGATTTACACCAAATTGGTGTAAATTAACACGAAAGAGGGGTCTAGATAAGCGTGTAACTCTTTTACATGTACATTTGTATCTGTATGCATTTTTCATGGGTTTGTGCAAATTTCAGCAGTTTAATTAGCACTTATTTAAAAAGTCAACAGCAGCTTTGCAAATCTCGAACCAGATGGTTCTGGCAGACCTCAGGTGCATTTCCATTAGATAAATACAACGTCATCAACTCGATGTCAAACACACGACCTCCGATTTCCCAAACTAGTTTTACCCACTTCACTGCATTCACTCACGTCTTCTCGCGACACCAATTATAAACGAACAGCACGCATGCGCACTATTAAAACTGGCCGCACCGCTCTCCTTTTGTCCATCGATTGCCGCCAACCCTACGGTGAATTTATGGACTCGCATTCACTTATCAGCCTCAATCGCCCTTGTAACCGATATATCCACTAACAACAATGACAAGCGTCTCTTGTTCGCCTGACGTCACCGCACTCTAAAACCAACTTCGACAAAGGTGATAATTTTGATGGATATCGAAGGTTTGTTATAATAGCGTTACGGTTAACGTCAAATCGGAAGTACAGTAGTTCCGTTACAGATTTATTAGAATCTCATAATAAATTTTTTTTTGTTTTTAAATTGATGGGAAATATAAATGATAAGAGAAATCGGAATGCGTCTGTAATTAGATGCACAAATGGAAGGCACGAGAGCAGCGTTTTCGAAATAATTGGAGCCCATATTTCGTAAAACTGTCAAGGATGGCTGGTCTGGGTGGAATGAAGAAACGTTCACGGGACTGGTGAGGGCTGAGGCTGAGGGATCGTGCAATACGGAGTTGTTCGTCGCGGACCCTCTTCCCTTCTCTTTTCTTCTCCTCTCGATGAAATCGATCGCTGCGGATGGATGCGCGTGCGCGGACAATGAGCGTCAATTTGAAGCTGGGCCCGACCTTTTTACAACAACCACTCATTTCGATCGTTCCGTACGTGACACGCGTGGGCGTTCATTTCACTTACAACTCACTCACTCACTCGTTCTTTCTTTCTTTCTTTCTTTCTTTCTTTCTTTCTCTCTCGCGCGTCGCATTCGCTGCTGTCACGTGGTGCGCCGTGCGGCAACTTCGGATACGTTGGTGGCCGTCTCCGTCTGTCTGTCAGGGCAATGACAAGCGCGTTCCGGCAATAAATAAAAATACCCCCCTGCCGAGTCCCGTGAGCGAAAGGAAATAAGAAACGCGTCGTCTGACAACAATGTGCTGGTCAGCAGCGTTCCACGACATTTGTTTCCATCCAATCAACGCGCTTCATTTCTTTGTCCTGCCACGTCGAGACGATGATTGTGTCGATTGGGGTCGTTAGGACTCGCAGTGCCACCTGCGGCCACTAGAAGATGCCGTTTTCTCTACGTTTTGTCTTGTAACGAGGGGGAAATGGGGAATCATGTTTAATGTTGCCACAACGACCTGGCACCAGATGGAAGCAAAAGCTACACGAATATCATTCGGAACAACGAATGTCAGTCTCTTGTTTAGCAATTTTATTCAGTTAGCAAAAATTCGAAATGCCGGAATAAAATTTAAAAAAATATAAAATTTTATTTTATATTTTGTGGATTCGTTTAATACCATAAAAAAGTATAATCGGCATCGACGAAACAAAACAAAAAGTAAAGATTATTTATCGTCAAAACAAAACAAAAAACAAAAATTATTTATCGCCAAAACAAAACCAATTATAAATATTTCAGCACCATATATGGTTTTTCATCTTTAAGCTGAAACACAAATTGGCTCGCGTAGCTTTAATTGATTAATAAACTGAAATAGTCTGATTTTTCAAATATTTCAAAAATTTTGAATTATTCGAATGGACAAATAATTGAATACGGATCTGCGGTTAAGAGATTGAGCTGTTCTTTCAGTTGTAATTCCCTCATTAGAGATAATTATAAAATTCTATTTTATTTTGAAAATACAAATACTATTTTATTTTGTTATTTTCAAAATACTCTAGTAAAGTATTTAGCACAACTCTGGTAATACCGTATTCTGAGTTGGTAACGTCTCGTCGCCTACAAATGGAAAACTACGGCGATTACAATGCCAAGTTGTCCAAGTTGGCATAATGGAAATATTTGTGCGCGCATTCACAGACAACAAAGAAAAGAATCGAAACCAAACCCGAAAGGAAAAGGACAGAAGGAAAAAAGGTTGAGGTTTTTTTTTTCGATTGGTGCGAGAATCTGCGAGAATCTGTTTGTGGATATGAAACCCGTCACACAAATCGACCCCGACACCATGAAAATAATCTTGTGATTTTTCATCTGCCGAGGTCAAACGTCAACCTCACTTTTTCCCACACAAGAAACCAAAACATGGGTCACTGAAAACGCGGAATCAGCTCCAACGTTCCTTCACTAATAACCACAATGCAACGCGTTCCCATAGCAACCGAGCGCACTCCTTTTATATCATTGTAGAGGACTCGCGCTACAACGAAACAAAGTTCGTTATGACGCTGCAACCGAATTAAACAGCCGCTTCAACAAACTTTGTTATAACAAAAAAAAAAAAAAAAAATCTCGACGCGGGTCCTTGATGAACTTCCGGTTAACCATTGGAGGACGACGCAATTCCCACGTCGGCTCTCGTGTGAATTAATTACGTGGACCGGCTCAATTAGCCGCAAACCGAACCACCTGAGCACCGACGGAATTTGCTCGCAAAGTATTCTCGTCACGTGACTTTTGTTTCCTCCACTTGGCAAATAAGTCGACGATACAATCCCAGAAACTTAAGGGAACAACCTGCACCATCATTTCTTATCCCGCATTTGTATTCATTGACGTCACGCAACCGAGAGAACAGAAGAGAAGACGAAGAAAAAAATTCATTTGGAACCAAATATACATTCCAAACCCAATACGTGCGAATATTTGAAGATGTTGGTGTTAAGACGTTAAAAAAAAAATGTAGGTCGGGGAAAAATTTTATATATATATATATATATATATATATACTCGTTGGGGGCCCCGACCGACGCTCGAGCCCGCTTACACTTGAATGTCTCGTACCCATTACCATTCGCCATTGCCAACAGCGCCACACCGTGATCGGAATTTAAATTTATCTCGGTCGTTAGCGAACGCTAAGAACTAAGAAGAATGCCTCGCGTGTTCTATTCTGTCGTGTTTGGTGGGTGCCATGAAATTTTCATAACAATCAGCACGTGGTCACATGAGGATCTCTGCAGTCGAGTCTCCACTGCGGAGTGTAACTTTTCATTCCATTTGCTTTTTTTTTCGTTTTTTTTTTTTTTTTTTTTTTTTTTTTACCTTTTAACTCAATTCCACCTTGGACGACCCAAAAAAAGTCAAAATTATACCTTCTTCGAAAAGTCAACCAAAAAAAAAAAAAAAAAATCTCTCGGGAGGAATTGTTCTGTTAATAGAAGAGAAAAAAGCAAGTGCAAGCGCTTTTCTAATTTTGGAATGAAAAAAAAAAATGTGATCAACCACCTGAGACCTAAGGATGTTGCCCATTCCATATAGAGCAAAGTGCGCGAGGTAGATGGGTATGGATGAGAATGGGGGTCCCTAGCTGGCCCTAGCTGGCCCTAGCTGGCCCTCTGTTTAATGAATTAAATAATCAAGTCGACCTCGTCACTAATCTGACCGTTCTCCGAGGAGAACGAAGACTGGTCTTACTCTTCGCTATTACACGGCCGAGGAAATTGATCGAATGTTTCGCGCTCAAAATTTGCAGTCGTCTGCTAATTCGGATTTAAATTCAGACATAGTTTGTATGGCGCTGCAAAGAAAAATCGCGAAGTATAGATCAAATTACGGAATCGTTTTGCGCGCTCTGGTGGCAATTTTGTACGCTACGTGGTAGCCAACGAGTAAACGGCGTATTACAATGCCTACTAGTTGCTCTACTTTTGGGTGTCACAAAATTTATTTACCGGCATCTGTTTATTTATTCAACGATCGAATCAAAAGCTGCATTCAAAATACACTAGCGCAAAAGACCCGGATGAAAACAACAACAGCAATTTGGTCCGCATCGCGTCAAATTGGACAAATGACGTCACGAATGCCAAAAATATTCGGTTAGGTGGGCGCGTGTGGGGTTAATCTTGTTTGATTGGCGCCCTAGAGAGAGGAGTGTGTCGTAATTCGATGGAATTGGTTCGCGGCCGTCACCATTTGTAATTAAACGACTCAAAATTCGGTTGGGAAATGTGAAGGAATGGGATGTGGGAAATGAGAAGATGGGGGACCCTGGAGATGAGGAAGGACCGGAGGAGGGACGAGGGAGTCGAGTGCATCATGTGGTATGGATGGAGACAATGGCACTGATTTATGGTATCGATTCAAGGATCGCATTGAAATTAGTTTTTGAGATGGAAAAAAGGAGATGCGAGTGCGAATGTTTGGAAATTGGTTTTAAAATGGGACCGCGAACGATGCGACCACCACAAACCGCCAAAAGTTGGTTGTATGGTCATTTATCCGATGGCCACATCGATCGTTTGTGGTCGTCCAAGGGCTGGGTGGATACCACGTTCATGGGACCGCTAAACTCATAATCGGAGATGAGTGGAGCAGTAACGTGGAAAACGAAAATGATGGATAGAATGTATTCATCATCTTGAATTAGTTTTTTTTTCTTCTTCTCCATCTTCTTCTTCTTCCTTTTCTTTTGCTTGTGTCATGTGCCCATGTAACGTCATTACTTTTTGGTTTTTTTTATTTTATTTTATTTTATTTTATTTTATTTCATTTCATTTTAATTTATTTTATTTTTTTTTATTAAATAATTAAAGTTGTTTCTTCGGAGCGGTTGTCTTTAAATCGTTTTTAACTGGAAAACAAAAGAATTTAAAAATGGATTAAACGATTGCAACAATTAATGCAATTATTAGAAAATAGAATTAAAATTTACAACAAATGCATTCAACAATTAATAAATGGAATTACTATTTGAACAATGAAACGAATTTTTGAAGAAAAAAAGATGTAACAATCAAAAATGCAAAGTGTCGGCACAGGCAACAAAAAAATTGCTTATTTGCTTACTAAATAAACAACACAGTTTTTTTTTTTTTTTTTTTTTTTTTTTTTTTTTTTTAAATCATTGCAGAATAATGATGTAATGATAGGGAAATCTGAAGTGCAAAACAGCTGCTGATGAAAATACGGAATAATCATTTCAAAGTCCAATAAAAACTTTTACCAATTAAAAGAATGGAATAAAAATTTGCACCAATTAAAAAAGCTGAAATAAAACTGCGACAATTAAGAAAACGAAACCGCAACAGAGCAGTTGACTGATTAGTATACGAAACGAAAGAAACTCAGTTGTGTAATCGTACAGTAATGAGTGCTATTTCATTGCTTATTGTTGGCAAACAATGAAATCAACAAACTGAGGTCTTTTTTTAAAAACATAATTATTTCCGCTTAATCCTTCCTTCTATTATCAGGATTATTTCTCAACCTAAAACAATCAACTACTAAGCAGGAGCTTAACAAGGAGATTTTATTTCTGAAAAATAATCTGAAAATGATGATTAATCTCTTTCCAAGTCTCCACAGGTTCAGCCTCACATTTAAACTGATTAAGTCTAGCATGCTGGCATCATTTTACTAACAACAATTATCCAAACTGTCACATTAATTATCCGCTAATTATTACCTATTGATTGTGTTTGCTTGTCAATTTCAAATGTTTGCTAAACTTAAACACAAAAACTGACGAAAAAAATAAGGTTTTACAATTTGTTTATATTGTAAAAGTTAATGTAAAAATATACTAAGAGATTACGCAGTTTGCGCCATCTACTTTCCCCTTCAAATTATAG
>JAQFXT010002743.1:0-11084 GCA_034683725.1 Strigamia crassipes
ACTTTATGAAGTTGAAATGATGCTCGGTGGTAATTACACATTCATACAAAAATTAAAACGAAGCCAAAACTGCACAAAACTCATTACGCGGTTAGTTTCGGTATATCATACTTGATCATCAGCGTCTAGTGTCTTAGTTTCTCTCGATAACAATAACGATTCCTGTTCGCCACTAGACGTGCAATTCCGAGGACGCGCGGGTCGGACCCGGTACTTCGAAAGTGGCTCCCGCGGATGTCTGTTTTGCCAAAATTTCTGTCTTTTTTTTAAAAAACTTTTCTAAGGTCCTACTAAAGACCGTCTAGGGTCCTTGAATATTATTTTTAAGGATTCTTTGTGAGTGGGTTCACGTCCGTGCAGCGACTTATTTGTTGAACTTTTTTGTTTTGTTGTTGTTGGGAAATCGAAAGCCTAACCAATAGTGCTTAAACAGACTTTTCCTTTCGAACCACAGTCACCATTTCCCCCCATGATAACAGTTAGCATTTTATCCAAAGGATCCATCTATCACGCTGCTACCATTTCGGAATGGTGATCCGTGCACTTAAAAAAAACCCAATTTGTGCGAAATGTAATCAACTAAGTTTAAGTCAAACACACTCTACGAATAAAATCAAGACTAAGAAACTTTAGGACTCAAAATTTGAAACAGAAGTAGTTTTATTTCAAGTTTATACATCTTCATTTTATTTTTTACTTAAAAAAAGGGACATTATTCTACCATTGAATCATGTTTTTCTTCGTCATTGTCTTCGTCTATGTGAAGATCGTCCATCATTTCCTGAAGCGTCACTTTCGGCAAATCTTCGTCGTCAGTATCGTCTGTATCTACCGCCATCTTCGTTTTATCTGAAGTAAAAAAATAATATTAAGCACAAAACAATTTATTTCACATTAAAAACAAAATGTATGTGAATACCAATATAAATGTTCACGTTCTGGCGATAAGTCACATCTTCTTCCAAATCTTCCAAAAAGTCAGTGTAATCCCTAAAACAAAATTAAATAATAGTTATACCACCGTTCTAAATAGCAGCTTTTACTCAATTACCTCTCCATTTTATCCCCCGACGCTTCCATTTCATCGTGCAAATGTTTCAGTTTCCATTTTCGACGACGATTTCGCACCGCCTTATCGGCGAAATATTTCTTAACAATTACCTAAACATTTTTAAAATAACTTAAATATAAAGCAATTATAATAAAATAATAAATTAAAACGCACCACATCGGGAATAGCCTTTGATTTAGTTTTAAGTTTATCAAAATGTGAATCATTGACATTAGAATTGGCCAAATCAAACCTATAAAAACATTTAAAAAAACAGTAAATCCATCTGATAATCTGTAAATGAATATAATCATACCCGAGAACTATATCTCCTATTTTCAATATGTGTCCGAGGTGAGTGTTGCAGTGTTGTTGGTCGGCAATGCCCAATTCCGAAGTTCGAATAACCCAAACACTAGCTAGAAGGTGCTGTGAATATCGAAACATTTTAATCGATTACGTTCCACAACTTAATTAATCCATTACTTTGTTTGAAAATGAACGATAAGCAGCGATAGATTTTCTATTCGCATCCGATATAATTTCTATATCCATAATGACATACTGCTGCAGCTGCTTATGACCGCAAATAGTGGAAAAGGGATCCCGCCAAAACACGGTGCTACTGAGTGCAACGGCTAAAAAAATTGATTAATTAATTTAATTTTAATTTATGGTATATTAAAAACTAACTTTGCGCCGTGTGTGGATCAATCAAATGAATCTGCTCAGATACTTGAAGGCAAATGCACAATTGGCTTATTCCACTCAATGATTGAGCCAATTTTTCAGTCAAACAAACAACGTCGTTCTAAATTGGTTGGAAAAAGATATTTAAAATGTAAATTAAGTGCAATTTTCTGATACTCACTTTACAAATTGGCACAATTTCAACCGAAAACGTGTTCTTGTAATTGTAAGTATTGCTGTGCGTGTCGTGCGAAATCAATTGCTGAGCCGTTTGATATCTGCAAGGGACTATTCCCAAGAGAAAATCCACCATTTTTCGAGCATCGTGTTTCTGATCGTAATAGAAATCCAAGCCATCTAAAACACAAATAAAAAAAATTAAATTAACATTTCCACAAACAAACCGCAAAAATCGTTAATCGTTACCGTGATTAGGTTTAATTCCGACAGCAGCATGATGTGCACGATGACGCAATATCAGTTGCTCGAGGTAGTAAAATGTTTTCTTATGAGCTACCTATTTAATTCAAACACAAAATGAGATTTTGTACGATTATCAATAACTTTTTGCACGTAATAGTCTACTTTTTGTCTGACTTGGACCATAGCGCGCCAAAAATCTTTCGCTTCAGAGCGATGACAGTCGAGACACATCTGCGTGTGCACCAGAAACTCAACCAGAAATTTCTGCTCTAAAACTGCTCCTGCCATAACCTGCAAAACAAGTTGGAAAATTTATACAAACCGATTTAAAAATATTTGTTTCATTAATTACCTCCTTCTGAATAGTTAATTTCACTCTGACTCGTCGTGAATGTGGCTCCGTCCATTCAAATCCCGCTTCGACCAATCTGACACGGTTCAGACCTTTCAGTTTTTTTAAACACAGCGAAAGTAATTCTCGTGATTCGGCAGCACAAACGACCCACTGATCGGGCGGGCTTAAATACCTGCATATTACAAACACAAAATTAATTTCGCACAATCAAACAATCTTTTCGCTGTTTTCACCGATCGCATCCTTTACACATATACATGATGGACTGTTTTGGTATCCCTTCGGTGATGTCCACTTCTTTCCGTACACATGCCACGCACATGTTCACTGGATTCGGTGCTATCAACGTGCGACATTGACAGCACAGTCTAAAATTCGATAATAAATTAGTTACAACAACTGTATAATTCGTTAATATGTACTTACATTTTGTTTTCTTGCGCGTCGTCAATAGTATTCATCATTTTTAACCGGTATCGGCAGACACGAAACAATCTGCTTTGAATGGCGGCTAGTGTGAATTTAGGGAGGAAATGACGTCAGACTATGATCAAAACTCAGCTAGGAAAAGTGGAGGCCATGCTTGTTTAATATGTCAGTTCAGTTGTGCCACAGATTTCTCCGATCGTGGTGTAACGAGACAGGATGATCAAATAATAATTTTAGAAAAATCTATGGTTGTATATTCTTCTTCATTAGCAGCAATGCCATCGCTTCGTCATTATTTAATTTGGTTCGCGAATGAACACATCGAGTTTAAATTACCGGTGTGTATATGCGCATCACATCCACGTCGTGTTGTTGAACCAAATTGCTTCTGTATTGCAGGAAATCGAATCGATTGCCTCACTCCTTAACGTGGATCTGCAGTGGATTGAACGGTACCATAAAGAGGTAATGTTATTAAATTGATCGATTGATTTCTGTCGTCTAATTTAATTTATTTCCTCATTTCTTTGTCGCTGTCAAAGCCGTACGTGATAGTTGGATTGCCTTCAGAAAACCACGCAAGACTGATAGCATCGAGAAGTGTTTTAACAAAGTAAGGAATGATCGGATAATATGAAATAAAATGATAAAAATTCTCTCCGCAGGTGTATATTCGAGTTATGGGGTCGTGCAAATTCAAAAGAAGAATTACATAGACAGTTAAAAAACCTTCCAGAAGAATTTCTAAGGCCATACTGTAGTCCATCAGCATCTTTTAAATTCGTCGTCGAATCGTATTGTAAATCCCTCGACAGCCAGGAAAAATTAGAAAAAATAGAAGTATTGCAAAAAAAAAATTGTGGAAAAATTTACCTCGACCTTAATCACTGCAATTATCTACGTAGGAATTTAATTACTTGCCCTTCGAAGGCCCTGTGAAATTGCATTCTCCTTGCAACACATTTTATTTGATCGAACATTATGGAATTGACCAAAACAACATACCTGAAAAACCAGTTGAACTCTTCTTTGGACGATGGGTACCTTCGTTAATTTGAATTTATTGCTCAAAGTTGACTAAAACAGTCTCAATTGTTATTAATATTAGTTAGTTGACGCACAGCGAAGGGTAATACATCAGTTGAGTTTGAAAAAACGAATGTTCATCGGTAACACCAGCATGGATGCACAACTAGCTCTAATTATGGCCAACCAAGCCAAAATCCAGAAAGGTTCGCTCGTGCTCGATCCGTTCGTGGGGACTGGCAGTATACTAGTTGCTGCTGCATATTTTGGAGCTTATGTGGTTGGAACGGACATTGATTATCTAGTTATTCATGGAAAATGTATTTTTTTTTTTTTACTCCGAAAGAGGTTTTTAACGTATTAAATAATTTATTTTTGTTTTAGGTAAACCAACGAGGGCTAAGCAAAAACAGAGACGTCCGGACGAAAGTGTTCGAGCTAATTTGAAGCAATATGGTTTAGAAAATCAATATTTAGATGTATTGGTCGCTGATGCGTCGCAACCACTTTGGACGAATCGTATTTCGTTTGACGCAATCATAACTGATCGTAATTAAACTTAAAAAAATCGTGGAACTAGACGTGTTAATTGGAAATTTTTGCTTAGCTCCATATGGCATCCGTGAAGCAACTGAAAAAATAGGAACTCTTAAATTAGAGTGCAAAATTAAGGAAGAACAGTAAGATTTTGCTCAACAATTTCATTTTAAATTCAAACTTTTAATAAAATAAATTTTTTTTAAAGTATTGCTAATCACATTCCGTCCAAAGTGAGCTACTCGTTAGATCATTTGTTCAGAGACCTCCTTGATCTCTCAGTTCAGCTATTGAGGCTCGGTGGTCGTCTAGTTTATTGGTTGCCAGTTAACAAAGAAGAGTACGTCAATCGTCATTAATTGCAAATATTTTTTTAAAAATCTTTAAATTTTTCTTTTAGTTATTCGGAATACAATTTGCCCACTCATCCTTGCTTTAAAGTCATTCACAATAGCGAGCAACTTATAGCGAAACATTCGAGCAGGCGGCTGATTACAATGGAAAAAATGTCTGAGCCAATAGTAATGTGTAAAAACATCTATTTTAAAATTAGTTTTAACCTTCCCCACTTTGATTTTAATCATTTATAGAAAGAAGTAAATCAAAGTCAAGTGCCTGGCGTCATTGGATCATTTAGGGAAAGGTATTTTAATTTGTTGGAATAAAATTTCTACATTCTTTGCAACAAATTATGACATAAATTGTACGTATTCATTCATGTACATCTCATTTTTATGCCTTATAAAATAAAAAAATGTATAAAATCTTACCTAGAAACATAAATAAGTTTATTGTTAGATATTTTTGAATTTTTCCTAAAGTGCCAAAACAAAATTTTGTGGTCAGTTTAATGGAACATCAGTTCGATGGAACTATCTGCAAGGAATTTAATGTCGCTTGTAGAGTTTCTATCTGTGGATTTTCCTTTTTTCCCGGAAACAATTCCTGAAATTGACATCAAAATAAAAAATCGAACCGTTATGCATTTTCAATGATTAATTACCTGATACTTTTCGGTAATGTGCTTAATCGCCCACATGACGAATTTCACGTTCTCTTTCTTCTTTTGCGCCGACGATTTTTGCGATGCGGCAATATTACTCGCACACTAGCGTAAAAATTGCCGTTTAAAAAAAATGTTCAACGTTTAAAAGCGTAATAACGTACCAAGCAAAAGCCAAATAAAGCTCGCAGATTATTAGCATTTAATTTCAACGCTTGGGCAAAATATCCTCTCGCGGTTTCCATATTTTCAAAACCTCCCTGAGTGTAACGAATCTGCAAAAAAGACGAAACAAGTCGTTTATACTTCGATGTAATCGTAATAAAGTCGAAACTTGCAACGCATACGTACTTCCGCGTAGCGTTGATGGTACAAATGATTGTGAGGGTTGAAAAGTATTAATTCTTCCATACAAAATGCAGCTTTTCCGTATTCCTGTTCACGAATGTACAATTCGCTCAATTCCATCCACGCTTCTTGATCGCTCATAAATCTACGAAAAATAACGATTAAAATAAAATAAGGTAATAATCAGTTAATCGTACTTTTTCAAATAGTCATCCAACTCTTTAACCGCTTCAACAATTTTATTTTGAGCCTTTAAAATCGCAACTTTGCGTTTTCGCACGATCTAAATTTCAATATAATAAACAGAATTAAATAAATTAATAAATTAAATAATTCTATACCGAGTTTGCTTCATCACTTTCTATGATTAAATCATACAGCTTGACAGCTTCGTCGTAACTGAAATCATTTTACTCGATTTAAAACTCCAGTTATTTAAATAACCAATCAAAAATTACTTCTCCAACGCTTCCAACTCCATTGCTCTTAACTTCGTTACGCGTAAACTGCCAGGAAATTGCTTATTAAGCTTTTTAAGACAGCTCTAAAATATAGATTACAAATAAATCCACTGTCACCATCATTTTACCGTTACTATTACCTGCGCTACATCAACTCTGTTACAATCCAAAGCTGCTATGCATACTTGTTCGTAAACAACCCATTCTGAAAGAGATAAATAAAGGTGTAATAATTAGATTAACCATCGCCACACGTTTTGTGTTTCACATACTCTCATCTCCCAATTTGTTTATGTGGCCACTCAGCACGCTCTCCCATTTTTCGACAATTTCTTCTCCACGTCGAACGTTTTCCTCCCTCCACAAACGAAACAAATCGCGAATTCCTAGAAAAAAGATCAAACAGATGAATTAATTTATATTTGATTTAAGATTTCAGTTTCATGACTATTTATTTTGTTTAAACTATCAACTTTGCAACAGATTCAGATTCGTGATCGAGTGTTATTAGATACAGTCATTTAAAAGGACACATTTTGCTCAATTTTTACCTTCCCAAGTCAAGGAAGTCGCCATTGCAGCCTAAGCATGAATCGCTCTCGCTACTTGCGAGATCTCACGAGACTTTCCAAAAACACTCGTTGCTATGGTGACGGACGACGCTAAACTCAGAAATTAGATTCTGGCTGTAAAAGAACACTTTTTTTTGTGTAAATTAAACAAAATAATCGTCGTTTTATATTGAAATCAAATGATTCCACCGGTGAATTCCCTCGTAAAGTATGACAATCCGGTTCTTGTTACTAGACATTCGGACAAGAAATCTGCAAAACCCGTACGTAATAAAATAAATAACAAGAACATTAAATCCAAATTAATCACGCAACATCTGATTTTTTTTTTAGAGCAAACCTGGGTCACCAGAACCCATTCCAGATATCCCGCAAGCTGGCAGAGGCAAAGTTGCAGCTGATGCGAAAGCTGCTAAGGAAACTGAAGAAATATTAAATTCCATAATTCCACCAAGGTTGAATTAAAAACGAAGAAAAATCTAAATCTAAATCTAAATCAAAACAAGTTATTACTTATAGAGAATGGGTAGAAGAAGGTCAATTGTGGATCCAACAAGTTTCAACCGCACCGGCTACTCGTATAGATGTAATTAACTTACAAGAACAGCTGGACATTCGATTGCAGCAGCGTCAAGCTCGAGAAACTGGAATATGTCCAGTGCGACGTGAACTTTACACTCAATGCTTTGGTTGTTTATGTCGATTTTCAGTTTGATAATTAAAAAAAAAAATGTTTTTTCACTTAAAGATGAATTAATTCGGCAAGTTACAATCAATTGTGCAGAGCGTGGTTTGCTTTTATTGAGGGTTCGAGATGAAATTCGAATGACACTCGCTGCCTACCAAACCCTTTACGAAAGTAGCATTGCTTTTGGAATGAGAAAGGCGTTGCAATCGGAGCAGGGAAAAGCTGACATGGAGCGCAAAGTGAGAAAATATGAACGAGGCGATGCATTATTAATAGTTATAATTTTTTTTTAGATTCAAGAACTGGAGGTAGACAGAAGAGAACTTGAAAGACAGGTGAATGAGTTGATGGCTCGAGCTGATCAAACTGACAAGAGGTATCAAGAGCAACGTCAAGTGGATGAGAAACGACACGCGGATGAAATACAGTTTCTAAAGAAAACAAATATTCAACTGAAGGTTGTTTATTTTTATTTGAAACTGTTGTTTAAAATTATTAACTTTTTGGTTTTGCTTCGTTAAAATTTACAGAGTCAATTGGATGGAATTATTTCTCAGAAAAAATAGGAGTTTATTAAATGACTTGTTTGTATTATGTATCCCATTAAGAAATATTTTATTTTGTATAGATTTAAAACTAAAATAAAATTCATTCATGTAATTACCAAATGGTTGTTTTGATTACAGCGCCAAATGTTGATAACTCTTCTTACTTATCAAAACAAATATTTTTTAAACTTTTTTAAATTTAATAAAAAACAATTGTTTTTAACTCGTATCAGTAGTTTCATTTTAATTTTGTGATTACATTTAACAATGATATTTTATTTCGTAAAAATTGTCGAGTTTAAATTTTATTTAATGATTTATGCAAATTTGATCGCACATAAACTCCTTTAAAACTTACACGATCGGATAAATCGTTCCAGTTGGCGTTTAACAACTCGGGAAGGAAGCAACCGCGGTAAATTATACGCCACATTTTTTTTAATAGTTTAAAAATACGTAATAATATTTATATTTAACGTGTAAAGAGAAATACGCTACCTGAAAATGGTTCAATGGATAATAGCAGAAGTAATGGCAGACCACGAAGTGGATCCTCAGGCAGTTGTCACTCGTTTTCGACGCCATAGTGTCTTCGGTTGGGGCACATTTAAATGCACCGAATGTCGAATAAGTTGGTCGTCCCAAATCACTTGGGTGACACTCGACATTAAAGAACAACGCATTCGACGCCGCTTTAAGCAGAAATGCAAGAAATGTGGACAACCGCAGAGACCTTGGTGGCACGTGGAGGAATTTGCGTACATGATGGAATTCGCTTTGGAAAGGTAATAATAATTATAATAATACTAATTATTATTTTTTCTAAATATTATTTTTTTTAGATACCAAAAATTGGTATCGGGGACCTGGAAACCCACCAATCGACCGCTCGTTAAGAGCATCGAGGCGCCTCACAAGAGCGAATTATGCGAACGTTGTGGATTTGGAGCTCGAAAATGCTGGTTGATATTTGGCGACGACAAAAAAAATGACGACAAGAGTAAATTAAACGAAGATGAAAATGGTGATAAAGCTGAAGCAGAAAGTTTACCGACGGACGACGTAATTGAAACTAAAGAAGACGCCGTAGATGAAAGTTTACCGACGGATAACGATGTAACCCAAGTTGAAAAAAGCTCCGTAAATGAAAATTTACCGACGGATAATGATGTAACCGAAGTTGACAAAGGCTCCGTATACGAAAGTTTACCGACGGATGATGTAGTCGAAGTTAATGAAGACGCCGTGACTGAAAGTTGTAGCTTACCCGAACCCGAAGAATCTGAAACTGATGCAAAAGCAGAAGCGCTTGAAAACGGCACTGCAAATGAGGAATAATAAGTTGACAAAGTTTATCTTATTAAGCAATTTAGTTTGGATATGATTTTTAATAATTTATGTATTTTATTTCAAGTTGATTTGTAAGGAATTTGTAACCGTCAAACCGACGTAATTAATTTAAGAAAAATTGATGTGAAAAACCGAGTTATTTACGTTGAATATTGTAATAAGTTAATTACAATTCATATAAAAGTGTACAGCTGGTAAGCTCTACGCAAAGTTAATAAAACCAAATTAATTGCAGCATAAACTTGGCATTTTGTTAAAAATATCAATTTATTTTACACTGCAACTTCCATCAAATTATTCAAAATTTTCTTAGAAATACAGTTGCTGCAAATGCGGTAACCAAATATTTGAAAGGGAAAAGGTCAATTTTAAGCGGTGTTTTACTGTACATCAATGGGAAAAAAAAATTCCCTTCACTGACCACTGCCACACTAAAGAAAAGTTTTTTTTTCTAAGGGTGTACGCTTTGCCACTTAAAAGCAAATTAAACAAAATATTCCGTTTATTTGTTTATTTGTTTAAAAAAATAATTCATAAATTTAAATTATCTCATACTTAATACAGTAAAACATTTCATTATCTTATCAAAGAGATACATTTCCACGAACAAAGTAATTAATGTCGTTAAAATATAATTTTATCAAACTAACAAGTAAGTTGTCGGCCAGATCCTCCACCGTGTAATATTTAACGAAAAATAAAGAGTAAAAGCAAAATGTTAAAAAAATAACTCGCATCTATTGCCCGTTATTTCTTTTTCCAGCATTGAATGGCGTGGACAATCGGTGGTGTTGCTACTCCAATAATTCCTACAGCGGCCGACACCCCCGTAATGGCCAAACCAATAGGTCCAGTAGCGGCTACACCTACAGCCGGTAGAATAAGGCTAGTAGCTGCGCTTCTTGCGGCTATCGGGACTACGGTACTAGCGACTGAGCCGCCAGCTTTCAGCAACATATCGGGGACTTGATGACTTCTCCTTTTGCCGTAACGACAACTGTTAGCAAAATGCTCGCAGTTATTAGTCAATAAGTGATATGGAGCGTTGTCAGTCGCGTTCAATGCGGCTTCTGCCCTCGCTAAAATTTCCTCCACTTCTTTCGGTCTCCATTCCTTGTCTTTAGTGTTATTGATTCTAACACGATCATTTTCGAGTACACTTCTGATATCGTGCCGATGTACCTCGCCGATTTGATTCGTTTGACTGCGAGCAATTTGTGAAACTCTACCTGCAGCTTTCACAACTTTTTGTGCCGAGCGACTAGCCAGAAAGAGTGTTTTTTTGTTGGCTTCCGCCGGTACCGCGCGATGGATAACACAATGCCGTAGTATACCACCGAGTTCGCGAATACCCACATACACGGCCCAATGTGCGTAGCCAGTTCTCTGGAACTCTAATAAGTCACCCAACGACAAAAGTGGATAGAGTTCTTCCAAATCGTCGCTGGTGAAGCATTTGGTCGGTACATAAACTAAAAAATTTAAATGTCTAGACCAGGGGTCGGCAACCTTTTGAGACGGAAGAACCAAAAGTTACAATTTACAAAATTTTCCAGTTTTTAAAAAGCCACTAAAATTTTTGTTTCAATATTATGGTATTGAA
>JAQFXT010002744.1:0-11081 GCA_034683725.1 Strigamia crassipes
CACAATTTCTCATTTTGCGATTTGCGATTCACGCCGCATCGCGCCTGGTATGTCATGCCTCGCGAAACAGCAAAGCGATTCGCCTAGCGACGCTATCGCTTTTTGCCCAACGCGACGCGATTCGCGCCGCATCGCATAAAGCACTTCATACAAATACTACCTTGGTTGTAATTTTACGGGTGGATCCTGAAAAATAACTGTTGCTTCACAACATTTGTCACCGTTACCAGTTTCGCAGCACATTTTGCCAGTTGTGCAGTCAGCAGTTGATTTGCATGCAACACATTGAGTTGAAGAATCCTTTTTGGTAGGACAAACTGATTAAAAGATATATCAAACTATGAAATGATATTTTTTAAAAATACAAATTTATATACTCGTGGTTTTTGTTGGTTCTGCATGCAGGTGTACTACCATGAAAATCCCAAAAAGGAGTGCTATCCAAACTTTCATTCTCAATAAGTGCTTGTTTAGCTGATAAATGATGCTGAGCAGAATACATCCTTAATTTTATTGCTGTAAGAAGATATCTGAATGATTTAATTGATTTGTTTCTTTTGGCCTTAACTCAAGTAGAATTTAAGAATGGCAAAAGTTGGAATTTTTTTTGTATGTTTTTAAGTTTTTGATTATAATATCATGAAATGGTTAAAGAAATGCCCAAAATTGGAATTTTTTTTATATGGTTTTATATTTTTGATTATAATACCATGGGATGATTAAAAGTTGAGAATTTTCAGCGTTTTTTAAAGAATTCAAATGTAAAGAATTGATCAAAAATTGGATTTTTTTTTGTGTATTTCGTGGAAATTATCGTGAAGATGGGATTGTATGCAATTTTTATTGTTTTTTTTGGGATTAGAATTTAAAGAAGGGATGAAAAAAGGTTAAAAATTACCAATGTTACTACAATTTTGGCTAAAAACACCAAAAATCTAGAATTTTACTGATTTCTTTGAATTCTAAACAAAAAATTAAAATTTCTATGTTTTTCATGGAAAATATCGTAAAGTTTGGTATTTTATGCGGTTTTTTTTTTAGAATTGAAAGAAATGCATTTATGCATTTATAGTATACATTTATGCATTTATTTTGATTTTCACCATATATGCATTAAAAGCCAAATATGGCTAAACATGCTAGAGAAAAAAATTTTGCATGTATTTATGCATTTGTTTGGGGTTTAGTTATGACGATTCACTGAACCAAATATTGACATTGAACATCGAAGTTACATTTGTAAAGTTTCTCCGAAGTTATGGTCTCCGTCAGAACATATCTTCGATGTTCCGTTTTCCGAGGTGCGTGACCACGGAGCGATCACTGGCACAACATTCGCAACGGGTGGAGCTGCGGTCCAATTATGGCCAATCGGACACGGGGACCCGGCAGACCGGAAGTCGCCTGCACGGGGTTTCCGAGACGTTGGCAAGGCAGTCTGTCCTGTGGCACGTGTAAGACCCCGGTGGTCCGTTTTACGTGTCCACACCAGACCGGCCACAATGCACGGCGACTTCTGGCTTTGTGTGCCCGTTCTGCGGGCTCCAGGGACCCGAGCGTCCTAGTTATGCGCGTCACGCGTTACTAGCGCATGGCGCGGTAGAAATCATAAAGAACTTGCTGGCCACACGGTCCCCGATTGCGTTACCAGGATATTGGGATGGAGTTTGTGACCGATATCAGGTCACTAGCAACCAATAAGCAAGGTCCAGTGACGGTTGATGACATCACACGTCATCAACCAATGGTGCGACCGGCCAGGTGTTCAGGGGCCCTATAAAAGCCACAGACCTCAGGGCCTGAGAGAGACTTCTCTCAACCTTCTCCGTAAACGGACGTTGGTCAAGAGGGTCCCCTGTCACCATGGTACGGTTTAGGGAACTGACCGGTACGTTGTTCCCAGTATCGTGAACCATCACGTGGCTTTGCGACAGTAGCAATAACTGACCATGCTGGCCATAGGGTTTTACAACCCCGTGACCAGCGGTCAGCCAGGGATGGTTGATGGCAACATCAACCATGCTTTAGGAAAAGGCATTTAAGAGACGGCTCCTAGACAACTGAAATAAAGGCTTAAAACGCAAATAATACAGTTTCTTGGTGTCATTCCTTTCAAGTGTCGTGCGTCCGGTGAAGCTCTGACCCCCCCAGGTCAAGGCGATCGTCCGTCCACTCTCACAAGTTGAGGAACTCCATGCAACGTGGAAATTACACCTAGGTGCACTGTCCCCTAGACAACCAACATTAATAAAGGAAACTTACGTTAAATAGTGCGTCTTTGTGCGGTTATTTGTATTTATTGTGCGTATTGCGTCCAGCGACAAGTGACTGTGACCAAACACTCACGCATGAACATAAACTATTGTAGAGTTCACACATAACTTGTAATATATTTTATTGTGATAGATAGTGGTTTATTATTCAAAACAGTAATAAAAAATATTTTTTTTTTTATTCTTTTAGTTTATTCATGAGATACATTACTCTTTCTTGGTAATAACACATTTGATCAATTTTTAATTTCTCTTATTACAGAAATGGATTGAGGATGTACAGTGTATACAACATTCATTCAAAATGAAAGTTAATATTTCCATTTTTCTTATTTGTTTGGATTTCTTTATGGTCTTGCACATAAATTCAACAGATTTGAAATCGAACACAACGGGTGAGTAGAATTTATTTTCAGCATTAAATTATATTATATTTATGGCTTTCTTTTTGATAAGATTGTCCTAATTCAACTTTAAATCCTGGCTCGAAATGCGAAAGTTGCAATCAGGATGCTGACTGCCACGGCACGATAAGGTTGTGTTGCACATACGCTTCTTCAAGATGTTGCACATATCATATACACAGCAGGTGAAGGTGGTAAAATTTGTCTTAGATTTCGACATTTTTTAGAAATTAGTAAATATTTTTTTTAACTTTCTTTGCAGGACACAGAAGGAAGAGAATCGGTAAACATACATTGAAACTGTTTAAAAAATCTATATTTTAGTTGGAAATCACTAGAGCGGATAATCTGTTATCTATAACTAACCCATGATAGCGCAGCCGGCCCGGCAAGAGCGAATTATGGGCGAATTTAGGCCCGAGCGCAATAGGTGCATGCCTAGGGCCTCCGATTTTTAGGGGCTTTATAATTCTCAAAAACCAAATCCTAAAATGCATTTATTTATAGATCAAATTACAGAATTGTTTTGCTCGCTCTGGTGGCAATTTTGTGCACTACGTGGTAGGCAACAAGTAAACAGCGAATTACAATGCGAACTGGAAGCGTCGCCATGTTCTGGACTCGATGTCTGTAGCGAAGGAGTTAGCGATGGAGTGGGCCGGGTGATTGTAGAATTGTAGAATTGGGGCCCTCACCGGAGTGGATTTATAGGTCTTTAAAGTCACAGGCGCCACCTAAAATCCAAAAAAAAAAATTTTAATTAGGGCCCTGAAAAAGGCTACAAGAAGGGCCTCCAGCGGTGAATCTACCTCTGAGGCCCCAAAGTCACACTGCGCTTAGGGCCTCAAGTTGTGTAAAACCGCCATTTTGCTCAGGGCTGGCCTTCTCCAAGATGGGGCCCAGGTGCGAAAAGAATTGTGGGTCTCCTATTTGTTGAATTATTGAGTGATTTCACTTTATTTTTTTGTTTTTGTTGTTTTAATTTTTTTTGTTTTATTTTACTGGGGCCCCATGCGTAAATCTGGGGCTCTATGCGTAAACCTGGGGCCCTATGCACAAACCGGGGCCCGGGTGCCTTGCACCCACTGCATCTCCTTGTGGCTGGCCCTGATTTTGCTCAACTGTAGCGGTTGGGCCCCAAAATCAACAGATAGTACTACTAATCATAACGTATAACCCCGGTTTGGAAGGAATGCTCTAGAATTGTGAGTTCTACCAGTGTGCCGGATAATTCAAATTTGGCATGCCATATAAAAGTCTAGCCAATTGAATTCCCAGATCTGTCGAACTCGTGTTTTATGGGGGGTGCCAAAGTGGGGTAATACTGCTAGGTAATTAAAATTGATTTTGTATTTTCTTTGACATGTTAAATCTTTTTTATTTTGCAGGGTTTATAAAGATTTTTTGTCACATTTTTTGTCACAGTATGTTAAAGCGATGTATTCAGTGTGATTGATATGTATTTTATTGGCATTACTTTTGCACAGTGATGCAGCCCCAAGGGGGCCGACATTGGCTATAAATCTCGTCGATGGCTGGCTAAATCCCTAATAAATCTCTAATAAATCTTTAATTCTCTAAATCTTTGATAACTCTTTAAATCTTTGATAGCTCTTTAAATCTCTGATAAATCTTTTAAATCCCTAATAAATTTTTTAAATTTTTAATCACACGTTAAATCTTTAAATCACACATTAAATCTTTAAATTACACATTAAAACTCTAAATCTCTGAACTGTTTTAAATGTCCATGACTTATAGTAATGGTCAAATTCTTTTGGTTGGCCAGTCCTTCTGTGATAATTTAGTGTTACATAGTGTGAATAAAGTTACGTTTAGCTTATTCTTTTAACCAAACAGTTGTGTCCGATTTCCGGTCACGGGCAACACAACCACCACATGGCCCGTGACTGTACCCCACCAGAAGGAGTCACTTGGTTGATGACGTCACTGCCCATCAACCAGGTGCCGGGTCCCTAAATCTTTAATTAATTCTTTAAATCTTTAAATAATTCCTTAAATATCTAAATAATCTTCTAAATCTCTAAATAAATTTTTAAATCCCTAAATTTCTAAATAAATCCCTAAATCCCTAAATGAATTTTTAACTCTCTAAATAAATCTATAAATCCCAAATAAATCAATAAATCCTAAATAAATCAATAAATCCCAAATAAATCAATAAATTCCAAATAAATCAATAAATCCTAAATAAATCAATAAATCTTTACAAATTTTTAAATTCATAAATCTTTTTAAATCTTGAGATTTATAAATCTTGCTTAAAAATTGTTTACCCCCCTCGGGTTTTACCTGAGTTGGCTACCCCCACCCTTTCTAAAAAATTTGAAACAATGTTAAAAATTTTCGGCAAAATTTTGCAAAAAATTTCAAAAATTTTGCAGAAATTTGACAACATTTTTACGAAAGTGTCGCCCTTAAAAAAGTGCCATCTAGGACAGACTGAAAACAGATTCATGTTTATCATAAAAAAGATTATTTATTTATACACATGGTGATTTTTGTTTGAATTTAACTTTTTAAAGTATTTTTTAAAATAAAATATTCATTTTCATCAATTTTAAAAATGAAATTTTCTGGCACAGCATGTAAACGAGTGAGTCATGTGATTTATTTTCAAAATTTGTTATAAAAAGGGCTTGTGGGTATTAGAGTGTTCTTAAAAACTTGTTCTTTATAACGAATAATTCGTAATATCAAAATTCGTTATATCGAAATTTTTTAACACGGTGTTCTATGGGAAACCAACCGAGCCATCTAAAAAAATTCGTTATATCGCGATCCGTTATAACAAGGTTCAACTGTACTTTGTATCTTGAGCAAAGTAACTGTTTGTTGTATGCCTTAATACATTTCGGGTTGTAGTTTTTAGTGTATACAAATAATTTTGTCAGTCTGAATTTATCATCAACATACCAGGAGCATACCGTACTCATATTTCATTCAGAACATATTGACAGTGATAATCCAGGTACAGGCCGTAACGTATTAACAGCATTATCTGGTACTGCTACTACCATTGCTGCTACCACAACAACAATAACTACTACTGCTGCTACTACTCCCACGACAGTTATTACTACTACTACTGCTATGCCAATGGTAACTACACCACAAACAACAATTTGGCAACCACACTCGACGGCAACAGGGGACGAATCGCACACAGACGAAATAGCAACAGAAGATGGTTTGCATACTCCCACGAGAATTTACCACTAGTTTTGATAATGTTCCCTGGTGCTTTGCCGACCAATGAGAATGGCTTAACAAAACGGCCATCGTTTGTTCGACCAATCCCAAAGCGCGTAACAAACCCCATTCGCTTTTGGATTGGTGGCTGTAGATGGCTGCATTCACCATTTCGATAGTGCACGCTTGTCCTTTGAGCCATCTGTTGTGGGTTTTTACAACCAAAATACAAATGGCATTTTGATCCCATTCGAACTCTTTATGGTCGTTTCTCCCATTTTCTATCGGTAAATTCTCTCATAAAATACACCTCGCGCTTGAGTAATTGTCAAATTTAGGTCAGCGCTCATCTTTTTGTCAGATAAGATTCGTGCGGACCTAATTATTTGACAATTACTCGGCGTGCTCGATATAGATTACTACTGACAATTATTACTACTACTGCTATGCCAGTGGTATATGCATTAGAAGGAAGAAATTGGCAACCACGCTTGAGGGCAACAGGAGACGATTTGCACACAGAGGAAATAGCAACAGGGGACGGTTTGCATACAGAGGAAATAGCAACAGGAGACGGTTCGCAAGTAGAGGAAATAGCAGCAGAAGATGATTCGCATACTCTCTTGACAATTATTACTGCTCCTGCTACGCCAATGGAAAGTGCATCACAAGCAACAAATTGGCATCCACACTCGACGGCACCAGGAGACAATTTGCATACAGACCAAATAGCAACAGGAGAGTGTTCGCACACAGACGAAATAGTAACAGAAGATGGTTTGCATACTCTTTTGACAATTATTACTACTCCTGCTATACCAGTGGTATCTGCATTACAAGCAAGAAATTGGCAATCACGCTTGAGAGCAATAGGAGACGATTCACACACAGAGGAAATAGCACCAGGAGACAGTTTGCACATAGAGGAAATAGTAACAGAAGATGGTTCGCATACTCTCTTGACAGTTATTACTACTCCTGCTATGCCAGTGGTATCTGCATCACAAACAACAAATTGGCAACCACGCTTGAGGGCAATAGGAGACGATTCGCACACAGAGGAAATAGCACCAGGAGACAGTTTGCTCATAGAGGAGATAGTAACAGAAGATGGTTCGCATACAGACTCGGCAACAACAGGAGACGGTTTGCATACAGACTCGGCAACAACAGGAGACGGTTTGCATACAGACTCGGCAACAACAGAAGATGGTTCACATACAGACTCGGCAACGACAGCAGACAGTTCGCGTACAGATGAAACAGTAACAGAAGATGGTTCGCATACAGCCAAAATAGTAACAGAAGATGGTTCGCATACAGACAAAATAGTAACAGAAGATGGTTTGCATACAGACTCGGCAACAACAGGAGACGATTTGCATACAGACTCGGCAACAACAGGAGACGGTTTGCATACAGACGAAATAGTAACAGAAGATGGTTCGCATACAGACTCGGCAACAACAGGAGACGGTTTGCATACAGACTCATCAGCTGCAGCAGATGACTTGCTTAAGCTATTGCCAATAACAGAAGGTGTCTTGCCAACACACTTGCCAACAATAGGAGACGGTTTGCATACAGACTCGGCAACAACAGGAGACGGTTTGCATACAGACTCGTCAGCTGCAGCAGATGACATGCTTAAGCTATTGCCAATAACAGAAGGTGTCTTGCCAACACACTCGCCAACAACAGGAGGATCTTGTGGATGCCCATGCCCTATATGTCCAAAATGTCCTTGTGATGTTTGTTGGAAATGCTGGATGTGTTTTTCTTGTTGCCCCGCATGTCCTACGTGTCCACCTAGATGTAATTGTCCATTGCCTTGTGTAATACCTTGTTCAACATAGTAAAGGATTTAGATTTTGTAATGCTTGTTAACATTATATTGGTGAAGCACTTTCCTGTATTTAATATACTGTAAATAGTTGTGATTGTTAAATATATGTAAAGTGCATAAATATGAGATAATAAATGTTATTACTTTGCTAATCCATTGAGTTGTATTTTGTTTTATGTCCAGATATGAAGATAACACATTTGCATTTTTCACTAATTCTCTTATCTTCCTTGGTTAAAATTCCAAACAAAAGGGGAAAGCCAGCAATGTACGGATTAGGGATCACGTGACTTAAATCCATCGATCAAGGAGTACGATAATCCCATTATCGATCACTTGATCTTCCCTACGTAAACTCATACAACAGGAAGTAAAAGAACTTACCAAAAGACATTCGACAGAACAGCATCAACTACTAAACGACGATCAGTCCGCAGTATTCCACAGGAAACCGGAGTGACCGAAGATAGATGCCAGTCGATATATGTAAGCAGACAACTTTTGATTTCATTCGAATGTGGTTCTCGATGTTATCAAGCTAATAACTCGTTCTCCTGACCAATCGTTCAACTCCTTTGTCACTCTAGATGATTCGCAATAGAAATACTAGATGCGGAATTCTTTGAGCGATTTAGTTGTCGTGAAACAAATGCTACTGCGTGGTTAGTCTTAACTAAAACGTGCGCGGACAGTTAGTTAGCAATCACCGAAAACGCCTTGATTTCAACTAAACCAACCTCTAGACAATAATAACAACAGACCCGGAAGTATAACTTGCAAAAGTTATCATTCCACCGTATCCGCCATAAACGGATCCGCGACCAAACTACGGAATTGTACGTATCTTTACCTAATCAATAAAGAATATATAAATAAACTATCATCTATTGTATGTATAAATTATTTCTTTTCAAAGAGATAACCCAGGTATCATGTAAGTAAAATCGGATCACAAGTTGCCCACATTTAGTGTTGAAAGTTCCATGTTGGATTGAGGGCCCATTGCTAAGATTTTCAGTACTTGGTGAGATATACAGTCAGTATTTTCATTTTCGATGAGCACCCCTTGGCAACTGCATTTTAATAGTGTGATCAAGAAATTATTTCATGAACAATTTGTTTGATGTTTTATTAACTATTTTTCAAGTTTACCCTTATTAATAATCCTGACTGTACAACGCAACTAACCAACGATGGACTAGCGGCAGACCAATACCCCACGCAAATAACACAGAAATAAATTATTTTACTAAAATAATTTATAAAAAAATTTAATCAAATGAAATTTTCGATACAAAATCACATTTTAGTGTTTATTAAATCCTCCTCTCCTGCCACCACCGCCGCCGCCGCCGCCGCCGCCGCCACCGAATCCTCTTCCGCCTCCGCCTCCGCCGCCGCCGCCGCCGCCGCCGCCTCTTTTTCTACCGCCGCCGAAACCGCGTCCGCCACCGCCTCCGCGACCACCAAAACCACGTCCACCACCACCCCCACGGCCCCCGAAACCTCGTCCACCACCACGACCACCTAAAATTTAAAAAAAAAATCAATTAATTATCGATTTTTTGGATTAAATAAACGAAATTTGAATATACCGCCGCGCCCTCTGCCGCCACGTTTCTGCACTGATCCAGGCGCTTTCGGAAGAAACCGTTGCAATGGTAACAATTTCGCAGGATCGATGAAAAGCTAGAAAAATTATCGATTAGAATTTCTGGATTTTTTTAATTTGGATTTCATTACTTTTTGGTTTTTAGTGAATGATGACGCTTTCATGTCGTCCGATAATTTAATGCTGACAAACTGTGGAATAAAATCGAAATAATTAATATTTTTTAAATTTTTATAACATTTTTTGACATTTTCTTACGTAATTTCTGATCGCGCCCAGAATCTCGTCTATTTTTCCGATCGGTTTCTTGTTCTCAAGGTAGATGGGCGCGTTGAAAAACGGCACTTGTTCGATGGTGGATTTCACGACTAATTGGTCCTGGCACGGATGACTAAATTCGCCCATTTCTGGATTTAAATAAATGTAAAAAATCCGTTAAAAATTCAAATTTTCAATTCTTAGATAGAAAAACGCACCGACAACACTTTCCGGTTCCTGATCGTATCCACCGCGATTAAAACCGCCTCGGCCGAAACCTCCACCTCCGCCTCCGCCGCCGCCTCGTCCCCGTCCCCTGAAACCTCCGCCGCCGCCGCCACGTCCTCTGAAACCTCCGCGACTCATTTTCACAAAGCAGGTATACACAAACACGTGTGGTTACAAAATCATCTATTAATCACGTCTGGTTTGCAGGTCACGTCTTACCAAAGGACGAATCTATTCGTCTTATAATGGGATTGGTCTGTAGGTATAATTTTGTAGAAAAAAATTGCAGGTTTTGTCTGACTAAAGGACGAATCTATTCGTTTTTTGATAGGATTGGTCTGTGATTAGGATTTCGGGTGCAGAAATTCACCGCTAGGTGCAAAATGAAAATACTAACGTTGCGACCGGTGCTTAAAACGTTATTTACACCGTGTTTTCACCACCCGCAATTGGAAATATCGAGGAGTTTGACGTGTTTGAGTGTGGATAATCGAAGAGCGATACCACAACGTGAATTTTCGAGGAATTTTCAATGGGCGGCGCAAATATCTCAATCGGAGCCCGTTTTGACCTGTCAATCATATATAGAAATTATTCATAATAGTTTGCATTTGCCTTGGTGGGCGACTATTGTAATATGTACAGTAGGTTTGCGAACTTTAATCACTTTTCCAGTGACGATTTATCAGCGGTTTATAATAGCCAAGATACAAAATGTGCATTTGCAAATTCCGCCGCTAGTCGATGAATTGAAAAGCGAAACAATGCGAGCTGCAAAGATGTATAATTGGTCGGAAAAACACTCCAGGTATATGTATAACCGAAGTGTAAGTGCTGTTGGTTTTTCGTTGATTTTGGATGAATTTTTTAGTTTGGTAATTAATTTTTTTTGTTTTTTAGTTGAAGAAGGTGATAAAGGAATTGATCGTGAAGGAAAACTGTCACCCGTTTAAGTCGGTGTTGGTTGTTTTGATCCAAATGCCGTTGTGGGTGTGCGTGTCTTTCGCGCTGAGAAATATGGTTTATATGATGCCGAAGGAAGATGCGGGTAAAAAATGCAAATTGGCGTTGTTTCAATAATACACAGTTTGCGCCATCTACTTTTACGTTATAAAAACCCCCGTTATGCCTATAACTATAGTGGAAAACTCATAAGTCGAACGGAGCTTGCGCTATATCGAAAAATAGCGTAGCCAATCCGGTAATTTTCCACTATTTACGTCACCGTGACGTCACTGACCAAAAAT
>JAQFXT010002745.1:0-11077 GCA_034683725.1 Strigamia crassipes
GTCTTACTTTATAGACATTTGGATTTTTTTTGGGATCGGTCAATACATCAAAAGTTGTATAAATGTCGTTGAGTAACTGAACTATTTTCATTGCTCCTTGGGCATCGGAATTCCGAGCACAGTATTCGCTGAACCCAACAACTCCACTGAATAACAGTGTCACTGTATCGTATCGTTTTGCAGGTACTGGTCGTTTGTGACGGAGTTCATTGGCAACAGATGCCGGTAAAATAGAATAGAGTAATCTGTAAAAAAAAAATTTAAAAAAAAAATAAATTACCCATTTAAATCAGTATTTGCATTATTAGAACCTATCAGTTTTCTTTTTTTCGTCTTCTAGTTCTCTATAGGTCTGTTGCAATTTATCAGTTAAGATCTCCAGATTTTGTGTTAATTTATACTCGGCTTCAAATTGTTCGGATAATAGAACTAAATCTCTAGTTGCATCGTGCAAAGGAATATCAGATAAAAAGAGTCCCCGTCTAAAAAAAAATAAAATTAATTTAGATATCACGTTTCCGCGATCGATGTCGGTGCATTCATAAAAAATTCTCAATTTCTTTAAAATAACTAACTTGTTCAGATCTTCCAAATTAAGAACACTTGGTGAACAAAGAAATAAAATAACATCGGTTTCTGACACAAACAACATTTGCCCCTAAGTGAAAAGATTTTATCATTTAAAAATGAAATTGGAAACTTCTTTCAAAATAAACTCGCTTTTAATCTCATTGGTGAGGTTTCATTAGGAGCAGCATATTTATTATCGACATGTGTGTCAGATATCCCTTCCTTCGTTACTAAAACGTAAATTGTATTGATGTGAGATAGTATATTATTAAATGTGAAGGCAAGATGAGGACGAGCCATGTCCATGATATTTGTAATGTTGCAATTTTCTTCAATCAATTGAGGCAAAACGCGGGCGATTGAAAGTCCAGCCTGACGGACGATCATATCACGACCAAATATTATATGAAAGGGAAATGCTCGGCTAAATGTCGCAGGACTAATTTTTGGTTCTGTAATGCAAAAAAAATAAAAATAAAAATTAATACTTCAAATAATAGAAAATTTAATAGAAAAAAAAACCTTTAGACAGAGTATCGAATTCTTCGTAGTCATAATTTTTAATACGTTCTTGTTTATTCTTTTCGATTATTACAAATTGAGCATGATCTGATGCTTCTTTAGTTCGAAGAATTTTCATATCAATTTCAGTATTATGTAACTGTTTTGCGACAGACTGGAGAAAATAAATAAATGATAGAGAGTTTTGTTTGTAATTTAAATTGTGATGCACTAAGTGTACCCACCTTGACTATTCCAATCACAATTGGCTCAAGCCCCTCTCTTTCGGAATAGTAATGTAAAATTAGAGCACCGTCTTCGGGTCTTTCACTGCATCGAAATGAAGGTGCGCGCATTCCGGGATAAATAGTCCCCAAATGGTCGTGCAGAGCATCTAAATTCTGTAGGAAATCTCTCGGAGTTCCACCCAAAACTTGCATAATTTTGTCATAGCCAGACTCCTTGCAAAATTCAAAAAACATGACGCCAAACATTTCCAATATCTCCTCGGCTGATAATTCTAAATGTGCATTACGGAGTTAAAAGAAAATGTAACCATTTTGAGTTTATTACTTACTTAAAACAGCTTCTGCAGCTGCTACGAGATTGTACGTGATTTCATCGTCGTAAATTAAGCGCACTAAAAACTGTCCCTCCATCCTTACTTCCGCCTCTTTCCTGAAATGATTTTGGTGATTTAGATTATCTTTTATTTAGTATATTTTATTGGAATTTCATTTCATTTAACTTTTATATCACTACTGGTAGGTGCGTTCAAATTGGTTAACCAATTTGAACGCACCTACCAGTTTGCCTAAATGAATAAAACAAAATTAAATAACAAAAATAAATGACTTATTTTTGAATGCTCCTAAATGAAATAATATTTGCCAAGGAAAAAGAGTGGCGCCACATAGCTTGCCTCCCGGCGGCAGACATGCCAGAGACGCCCCTGACTGCTAAGCGGCACTTTCTGCAAAAATGTATTGCATTTATGGTACCAGTACAGTACCGGCGGTTCTGGTAACACCTGCGACGGCCCCAAAGTACCTACTTTGAGGGAAAAAGAGTTGAGTTATTTTTATTGCAAGTTGCATGCACGTGGGGTGACCTCCATCCTTGGCAGGAAGTGTTATTTCCTGCCAGCCAAGTTTTCAGTTTAAGTCTCATGTTTGTGCCCACTGGATCTCTCAACTGTTTCTCCTTTTTCAAATGTATTTTGGGTAAACCTGAGATTTGGGCTTTTTGATTTACTCACTGTTTGCTAACTTTACCACAAGTTAGCAAGCTCCAAAGTTTAGGCTTACTAAAGGAAAAAAGCCAAAGGTTTAGTCTAGTTTTTTCTATAAAAAGCAGAAGGTTTAGTCTAGCTTTATCCACAAAAAGCAGAGGGATTTAGTTTAGCTTTTATCCACAAAAAAGCAGTAATTGGATTTTCAACAGAGAATCTGCAAAGGAATAGAAGAACACAAAGAATTCTAGATATATGTGGTAACATCTCATTCGCAAATTTGCGATCCAGAGCTGCGAAAGCTTATTCAAAGAAAAGACGTCTTGACAATTCAATTTTGAGACGGAGCCGCATTGTTCACGCGCTATTTCCATCAAGCGGGTGGAAATTCACTTTCACTTTTGTTTTAACTTTTCTTTCACTCTGTTCAATTATCCAGTTTATTTTTACCTTAACTTAGATACGTGTATTCATTTTTGATTATAATGCATTATATTCGTGGTAAATTAGACCCAAATAAACATTGTTAATTTGATCTAAGAAATATTTAGCTTATTAATTTCACTAAATTCTTTTAGTAAGCTACTAAGAGGATAGTTTGAGTAAGTCTTATTGAAAGCATCACCTGACGGTAACGGTTTCCTAAATTGGGGAATCGAGATCGTTACACACCAACTAAGTTAGGTTAGGTTAGGTCTCAACACCATTACTAATGCGCAAGCTTGTGTGCAGCTAGGATCTGAATATACAGTACCCACATTTGGGTACCCCATGGAGCCTACCCCTTGTTTTGCTGTAACCCCAAGAAAACAGATGTGGAAGAAGTTGAAATTGAATGATAAGAACCTAAGAATTTAATTTGAGTAATTTAATTCAGTTGGTGAACTGGATGGTACGTTGCTGGTCCATCAAGCGGAGCGCGCCGGTTTGAATCGAATCTGTTTTTGTCGGTCCTTGAATTTTCTATTTTTTTGTTCGCAGTATGTTATTCATTTTACACTACATGAAACTAATTTTGGTGGCATTTGATAAAGGATCCCGGTATGCAAACATTTGTATGAGTTTTCGGGGAAGACCAAGCGATTCGAGGTTGGTTCCTGGATTACAACTGTTCATTTGCTGACATTTTATTTTCTTTTCCAATGACATAGCTAACCCAGGAATTTAACTGACTTTTGAAAAATTGACATTTAAAATTGCATTTTTTGCGTATGAAATGCAAGTATTTTGTCGAAAACAATCATGCCTTTTTGCATGATATACTCAAATTTTGGTATCCTAAAGGGTACCACAAATAGCACCCCAAATTCATGTCAAAAAGTTTCAGAACGAAACGATTTAATTTAATGATTTGCAGTACCATTTTGTAGTGACTTTCTTTCGAGCATGCGCAGATCGAATCGTGGTACGTAACAATCGAGTAAAACAAAAATGGCCGCGCAGGTTTTTCAGCCGAGGTATTCGTTAGGCGTACCCACAATGTAGGGGCATAACCCACTGTAGTAGTAATCGAACAAACCTATCCAATATTAATCGTGAATTTGATGATCGAATTATGCAACTAATGTGTGTTTGTTTTCTCCTTTCTAGAATTTGTTTGAAATGAAATGAGCACGTGTTTGATTGACCGCGACTTAATGTTTATGTGAAAGAATGAAATAATGTGAATAACTTAAATAACGCAACTTTTGGACAAATATGAACAAGCATAAACCAAATAGAGTGTACATCTGTTCTGTCAGAATTTTAAAATAAGGTTTGTGGTCAAGTCAGTTAAAGGATTATTCATGCTAGGACTATTAACCACACCCCGTAATTTGAAATTTTACATTGAGTTATACCCGTAACTATAAATACAGTAGTTCACTTCACAAAGCTTGTTTCTTCTGCTTTGCACAATGTTTAAACAACAAAACAAATTTAACTGCAATTTTAAACATGTTTTTCGAACTATAGCTACTGTGTCAGACCAGGGATGGGCTGGGAACAAATTTAGTATCGGGAAATCTAGACAGGTGGGGCCATCGGAAAATTTCTGGTATCTCGCTGGGCCAGACTAGGGACCACACCAGACCGCACGGTCTTGTAAAATATCAATTTTTTTAAAATTCTATTTATGAATTTATTATATTTTACTCTTTACTTACTTAATTTCTTCCCAGACTTCTGTGCCATAGTTTCTTAACACAAGCAATTCCAGGGCATGATTAACAAAGCCATACTGAAATAACAACAGTAACAATTTATTCATGTTTTACAGTTCAAAAAAGTGTATTACCATTTTATTCAAATGTTTGAACTAGTATCTGCACCGTATGTTGTCTACTCCTAAAAAAAAGTAAAGAATAATCATTAAACTATATTCTTATATTGATCAATACTGCACATGTATAATGTACAGATTAATAAACAGAAAGATCGAATCAATACATGGGTTTTTCTGAAACCAGTTTTTTATATAACATATTACAGGGGTTCCCATATGGTTTAAAAATACATTGCAACGTATTACAATGTATTATTGTAAAGCTAAAATGTATAGCATTTTACAGAAACGAATTTTTTTTTATACATTTTTGCAAACTATTGGTTTTTGTAAAATGTATTATAAAATGTATTATGAAATGCATTCCATAAACTGTATTTTAAAATGTACTTTAAAATACTATAATTTTATAATTGCCAATGCATTGAAAAAATATATTTATTTTAATTGAATTATGAAATGCATTATTTAATGCTCAAATAATATAATAGAAATCTGCAAAATGCTATATATTTTGGAATGGATCAATATAATTTTACAATGTATTTTTGAATCATATGGGTATGAGTTCTTAGCGTACGGAGTCGGTTAAGAGTTCAGGTTAGATTATTTTATTGATAAACGCATACAAGTATAAATAGTAAGAGGGTATTAGCATTCATCAATCCTTGCTGTCGTCTCTTAACGTAACTGTAACGTCATCGCTATACGTAGCGACCCCTTAACGTAACGGCGATGCAAGTGGAGCGGAAGTCACAATGGGTTCTCATACAAACATTGTGCGACCCCAAAAAATGTGTTGACTCAACTTTTGGTCGTGGCCCTCAGGTTAGGAATTCCTGACTTTAGTTGATAAATGTTAAACTCTTCTTTATTCAGTTTTAAGGTTGTGTGTGTTGCTGACTAAATACATTCAGAAGTCCAACGTTTATATATTCTGGGGACTTAACGAAATTCAGATTTAAATTCGAACATTTACTGTATCCATATAGATTTCATTGTAAAGGAATAGGAGTTTTATATGTTTAGTTGTGAGATAAGTGTGTGCTGAATAAAATTTGGCAACTATATAAGTAACAACACAACGATGGGAGGTTGAGATATCTGGGACTCGTTTTCGCTCAAGTTGGATTTGAAATTTTTTTAAATATTAAAATGGGATAAAATCGCATTTTCTTCTTCAGAATCAGAAGAAATAACTTATAAGCAGCTTGCAGCTTAAAATCGAATTTTTTTTATGAATTGTGCAAGAACAATCTTTGCGTTTCGCGTTAGTGGTTTTTTTAAATTTAATTATCAGAAATAAAAGAATTTTTTTAAAACTTAAATTGGGTTGTTGTTATTGAATTAGTCATACAAGGAAATTATTTATTACCAATGTAGAACGGCTTCAATTTGTAATGAATGGAAATGAAATGAGTCCGAATAATAAGCAATTACTTAACCTATGTCAAATTTTCACCTTGTTGAATTAAAGCATTATGTTAGCGTCGCTAACACGGCGTCGCTACCACGATGCTTTAATTCAAGAAGTCGACATCATAATCGTCGACAATGCAAACAACCCCCGTTTCTCAACGTTAACATAATTTCTTTTATTAAATAGAAGTTTTAACTTAGTTAAATAACAAGCTCAAAACAAGCAGCAGTAGAAGTTGAAAAAAAGTTGGCTTTCTTACGATGCCGACTTACCTTATTTCAAAACAAGAATTTGTATTAGTGAAACACAAGTGGTAGGCGATTGGTTCCCAGCCAAAGTGAGTCCCGTTTCCGTGCAGTAGCCTCTTAACTCTTTGCTGTTATCGATTTAAAATGGTCGTGCAAAAGTGTGGTATCTAGTGTCAAAGATAAGAACTAGTTCCGTTGTTATGTTTTAATATCAAGCTTAAGAATTTACTCACTATACATTAAATTGATTACGTTATATTTCGACTGTACCGTTCTTTTAAAAAATGTTAGTAAATTGAATTTTAAATGTTTTTAATTAGTGATGACTAGCATTTCAAGCTGACTCATTTTGTATTTTGTACAAATACGGTCAATCTTGAAAAATGTCAGTCATATTCGAATACAACACGATTGTGTTGTATTGGAAGTTGTGTTATATTTGAAAAAATTCCGACGCTTTTGAAAAATAGAGTTTTTGAACACACTCCAATACAGCACAATAGTGTTATATTCGGGTGGGGACGGTTGTAATGGTATGGTTATTAACTTTTGTTTACAGAAAACGAATTAGTTGTTTTTCAATTATTTGTTTTGAAGTTATGAACAAGCTTTGTCAAATGAATTATTGATATGATAAATCGGCTTGTTCGTTGTGAGGTCAGATTAACGATTCAATAGGTGCATTTAAAGTAAAATCGATTTTGGAAAACTTTAAATGACCTTAAAATTCTCTCAGAATCCAACATTTTCGCATGCGCAGATTGAACTGATAGTTGTTGTTTCGTTGATTGAGATTTGTCAAAATTTGATTAAGTTTGGTTGATATTAACCAAAAATCGGCCAAATTTGATTGAAATTGACCAAAATGCGATCAAATTTGATTGAGATTTGTCAAAATTCGATTAAAGTTGGTCGATATTAATGAAAATTTGATTGGAATTGACCAAAATATGATCAAATTTGATAGCGATTTGTCAAAATTCGATTAAATTTGTTTAATATTAACCAAAATTCGATCAAGTTTGGTTGAAATTGATCAAGTTTGATTCAAATTGATCAAAATCCGATCAAAGTTGATTGAAATTTGCCAAAATTCAATTAGTCAAGATATGATTAAATTCAGTTGGTATTTACCCAAATTTATGACAATTAATCCAAATTATATATATTTTTTTAAATTGGATCGGTTTAAACAATTCCCGAATTAAAAATTAAAAAAATTGATTGTTTAAATGAAATAGCAAACGGCAAACGAATTTATCCATGTGGAATTCAAGATAGTAGATCTGTAACCTTTGCTGAAAATTTTCTAGGAAATCAATGAAATCAACAAAAGCAACCCAGAAATTGGATTTTCGAAAATCCGATTTCCATTTTATGATGTCAAAATCATCACTTCCAGTCTCCACGAATCAACAAAATTGAACTAATCTGTGAAATCAAAGAAATCGATTTTACTTTGAACGCACGTATTGTCACGAAAATGATACAATGCAACATGGATAAATTATTAATACTTTTTTTTTTATTACTTTATCTTTTGCATACAGTAACGGTAGAAGTGACGTTGTTAGTCTAGTGTAAGTTAACAGTAACGGTTTGCATTTAAGGAACTGGCTCTTTTGAGTATGGGATTGTATTTTTTGTATTACTGGTATATGGTTAATGCAACTTCAATTTCCCATATTGATCGGTTCACCAATGACCAATTTAAGTGAACTTTCACGCAGTTTAACTACTCGACCTCTATGGATTTTAGTTCAGAAGAATACGTTTAATTGGACCTTAACGATGCACCTTTTCAGGAAATACTTTCTGTAGTAATACTTCGAGTGCAAAAAAAATTATCGATAATTCTTTTAGTATAAGGGAGCTTATTATAAGCTCCGGACTAAAATCAGGCTTTCAGTTGGTCTTGAAATCACGAGGGATATTATCAAATCAATTATTTTGTCAATCTGGGCTAGTTCTGAGAATCTTTCACTTGTAGACGAGGTGTAATTTAATACAGTAGGTAAGATGTCGTTTCGTATCAATGTCGTGATAATGAATTGTTGATCCTGACCTGACGATGAACAAGCTTCGTCGATGAAATTAGGGATCCCAAAGATCTCCACATTAAAGTTTATTTGAAACGAATCAAATTTTATTTTTTATTATTAACAAGAAATTTGATTATGTTCGAATCATGTGGATATTTTCAGAGAATTTTTGTTATAGATTTTGCGTTGGAAAATTTAAAGAAACTCAGACTTAGCTTCAACTCTATTTCGGGAACCAGAGGTTCGGAAGGGCAAGTGATGGCTTGGAAGGAAACGTCTCGACAACTGCTTTCTCTCTAACCACAGATTTGCATTCCTAAATGGACGGAATTTCAAGATACTCAGCATCACAAGGTACTGAGTTTAGCTTTTATATTTTCAAATCAGAACCTGGTACTCAACCAGTATTGGGCAAGTTCACGGTACTGTACCGGCACAGGTACCGCAGTACTTTTTGCAACATTCCCCCCCCCCCCATTACCGTGTACCGGTACCGCGGTACTTTTTGCAACGCTCCCTAGTACCGTGTACCGGTACTGCGGTACTTTTTTGCTGGTACCGGCCCAACACCTGTTCCAACAAATATTTTCGTCGCTGCGGAATTTGTGTTTTCCTACACATATTTATATATTCAGTTTGGCGCATTAAATATTTATCCTGTTTTGGCTTAATCTCTCTAGTGATCATGTTTTGAAGCTTGTTTTAAAGACTTGATGAGCTGTAAAAGTTTAATTTGTTTATTTTGGAAAACAGATATAAATCTAGTTCACAGATTAATTTGTGATTTTATTGAGTGTGGATGCTAATAAATTTGTGCTTCAAATATTTGTTTTATTTTTATTAAGCTATTTGCAGTCACATTGGAATTTTAGTGTATTTCTTATAATTTGTCGCTATAAAACTGCTTTAAAAGCAACATACATTCAAATAAATTGTCTGATAATATGTTCTGATGGGTTGTTACTAACACAATACCGTGGATATTAATATTAGTAACACCGTTGAGATGCCAATAGGACTTATACTCTGCGGTTGTTGGTGTCTAGGGGTAGTTTAAACGAATAAAAGAAACAAACAGTTTCGACAGGAAAATAAAACAAGTGTATTTTATTCGGTAAAACACACTCGGTACTTACAAGTACACGAAACAATGAAATAGCGAGAAATGAAAGGGTGCTGGGCGCGAAAATGAACAATGGAAATTAGGCGGGAAATTCCGGCAGTAACGGTGCGACGTCGTAGAGATCCGTGGGTTTTCCTGGATGCTGGCAGCAGGTTCCGGCACATCCGTGATACAATGCTCCATTGGTCTTCTTAAAAGGGTTTGCGATGAAGTGTTGATTGAGACAGAGTAAACTCAATGTCTCAGTCACACTACAAAAGCAGAAGGGTGCTTTTGTGTTCTATGAACAGCACAAGCTAGTCACACAATGATTGCGAAGAAGGCTGAAATTACACTAAAATGTAATTGCAACAATGACTCCCAGATCCGAACAACAAATCACCAATCTAAGTTTGCAGGTTTGTAGTAAAGCAAGAAGCGGTGAAGCAGTGTTGGAAGTTAGATCAAGAGTGAGCTCAGAATATTCTGGCTCAGCTAAAATCAACTCAATTCACTTGCACAGAATGCACAAGTGTGCTCCCAGGGGCTGGTGCAAATCTAACAACTGTAAGCAACCGTTAAGTCTGCACAGTAGCTGGGGCCTAGATGCTTGCAGGGTGTAATGTCTGTCAAAGGGGAGGAGTTGGCTAGTGCCACCCCTTCAGGACTTAAAGCATTTTGCTCTTTAGAGCAAATTGAAATATTAAATAAATAAATATTATCACAATTTTTAAGGAGAAATGCAGTGAACACTCAAAACGAGTTTGAGGTCACCACTCACCACAAGCAAAATATGATGTAAAAAACGTCATAGCCTGAAATGAAAATTTGAACGCCACGAATGTCTAAATAAATTATTTACAATTTGCATAACTGGTATTAACGATCTCCACCGCCACCTCCTCCTCTTTCTCCGCCTTTAGCATTAGTTTTATCGGCGACGATAAAACTAGAGTCTCGCACTTTATAGCGCTTTCTTGGCATCGCGAGATGTACCGCAAAATCTCGGTACTGGTACAGTACCGGTACTGCGGTACTGTTTCCAATACCCCCAAGTACCGTGTATCGGTACCATAGTACTTTTTTGCTGGTACCGGTCCAACACTGTACCCAACTGCCCATAAAGAGTTTGATTTCTTCATTCCATCTATTGTCAAGATTTCTGGTCAATTTTAGAACTTATTGATTTGCTTAGTCTAAGTTATGGTATAAATTACAGTATAATGTATTATGTATTGAGGGTTTGATGCAGTTTTAGGATAAAATCCAAATTGACTCCATAACTATCAAATAAATGTCGGTCTCTAATTGATTTAAAACGAATTTGGATCGAATTAAAATTAAGTTAATATCAAATTAATTATGTAGATTTTTATTTTTAACATTATTTTATTACGGTAATTAGTTTTACTTGATATATTTTGTTTCATAAGTTTTCTTCACTATTCGTTACCTAATCATCTTCTACAGTTCGCGCTCTTGATGCCCAATTCAAACTGCGGCATCCTGCTTTGCGCATATGATTTGCTATTCACAATTGCGACATGAAAAATATAATATTGCTTAAACTGATGTAATTTGATACGTAGTTATCAAATTTTTAATAAAAAATTTGATAACTATCAGTTTCAACAATATTACAAGATTACCCGTTGCGCTTCACTGCCTTGCTTGAAAAACAGCCAAACAAGGAAGTG
>JAQFXT010002746.1:0-11075 GCA_034683725.1 Strigamia crassipes
TTTTTGGTCTAAAATATCATTTTTTGGTCTAAAATATCATTTTTTGGTCTAAAATATCATTTTTTGGTCTAAAATATCATTTTTTGGTCTAAAATATCATTTTTTGGTCTAAAATATCATTTTTTGGTCTAAAATATCATTTTTTGGTCTAAAATATCATTTTTTAGTCTAAAATATCATTTTTTGGTCTAAAATATCATTTTTTGGTCTAAAATATCATTTTTTGGTCTAAAATATCATTTTTTGGTCTAAAATATTATTTTTTGGTCTAAAATATCTTCTTTTTTTTGTCTAAAATATCTTTTTTTGGTCTAAAATATCATTTATTAGTCTAAAATATTATTTTTTGGTTTAAAATATTATTTTTTGGTCTAAAATATCATTTTTTGGTCTAAGATATCATTTTTTGGTCTAAAATATCATTTTTTGGTCTATAATATCAATTTTTGATCTCAAATATCAATTTTTAGTCCAAACTCAATTTGCTGTTTAATTTCATCGATATTTGGCTCCTTTTTTTTATCTGAAAACGTCGAACTTTGGTCTTAAAATGTTGATTTTTGACCTAAAATTGCCGATTTGTGATATACAGTTTTTAGTACCGACAGAACTGATTCCCTAGGAGTAAAAGACGATTTTGCCTGAGAACTAGGACATCCAAAATACCAAGAAAAACGAAATCCAATGCGTGTAGCAGTTTCCGACAAATGATAAAAACTTTTCTGCAAACATATCTTTGTTTTTTTTGTGTTTCGAAAAAATAATCTAACACGAAATTAAAAATTTTTGCCACTCTGTTTTTGTTTTGTGAAAAACTAATTTTTGTTTTCCAGTGGACCCCCAATGAACCTTTGACCCTTTACTTCGTAGTCGCAAATAAATCCATTCAATTTCGTACAAAAATTTATTTTTTAAATAAACCAAACCAAAATATTCCTACCAAATTTAAATAAAATTTAAATAAAAAAATCCACCAAATCATGAATTATTGAAACATTTCGAGTGGTCAGGCTTTAGGATCCGAATTTCGGCCACCAGGTGGCGCGTCAGGTCCTCGAACGATATGGAAACGTAACCGGACACACATATAACGGTAAATACAATTCCTTCACCAAATATTTCGATTCAAAGCAAACAATTGTCCATTTACAGTTCGTCCGAAATGCCGAAATCAAATAAATCGTCTTCGCCGCTCTACGAATCGCAAAACGCGAAAAGGCGACGCGACCACGCCGACGACGACGACCGCCACGAAGCAAAAAAGAAACATTCAACGCGCCACGACTCGAAGAATCCGAAAAAACACCGCAAACACGACGACGACGAAAACCGGACGCGAAAATCATCGCATTCATCGTTCCACGAAACTAAACGACACCACAAACACGACGATGACCACAACGAGAAAAAACCAACCCCCCGGCACGAAAACTCGGTCACCAACGAAAAAAGCCAAATCGAGGAACCCCAACCCAACCCAACGTCCATGTCGACGTCGAAAATCAAAGAGATGATGGAACTGGCCCGACGAACCATCACCGAACGGAAAAAAGCTCTCGACCAAATCCAATTCGACTGCGCAGCCGCACGACCACCGGTCATTCTCCCGCGATTACCACCCACAATCCCGGTAAAATCGGTACGATTAATTCCCGTTATTCCGTCCGGTCCGAAACCCCTCATCCTAAACGAAGAGGGAAAAACGGTCGACGTGTCCGGAAAGGAGATTCAACTGTCAAAACGCGTTCCGACACTCAAGGCGAACATTCGCGCCAAACTGAAAGAGCAATACAAGCTCGGCGGGGACGGCAAGGAAGGCAAGGAACGCGGGGCTCACCATCAACCGGAAGAAAGCGTTTCCGCCAACAAAAAGTCATATTTCGACCCCCGAGTCGTAGGGAAGGATGCCGAACGAAGCAAACGGCTCTTCCGGTTCCACGAGCAGGGGAAATTCGTGCAGATGGCGCAGCGGTTCCGTACGAAGCTCCAATTGGAACAGCTGCAACTGGAGATCTCGGAAGCGGCAAAAAAGACCGGAATTTCGTCCACGACCAAACTAGCCCTGATCGCCCCGACGACGACGTTGCCGGACGACCAGATCCCGGACGTCGAGTGGTGGGACGCGGCGATCGTCGGGTACGCCAACACGCTCGACGTGGTCGACGACGAGAAACTGACCGGCGCGGAAAAATTCCCGGGTTTGACCAACCTCATCGAGCATCCGAGAGAAATGCGACCTCCGAGCGAACCGACCAAACCCGTCCGACAACCGGTGTTCTTGACCACGAAGGAAAAGAAGAAGCTCCGACGGATGAACCGCCGAGAAACGCTCAAGGAGAAACAGGAGAAGATAAGAATGGGTTTGGAGCCGGCGCCGCCTCCGAAACTTCGCATGGACAACATGATGAGAGTGCTCGGTGCGGAGGCCGTGCAGGACCCGACTAAAATCGAGGCGCACGTGCGCGCGCAGATGGCCAAGCGCCAGCAAGTGCATCTGGCGGCGAACGCTTCGCGCAAGTTGACGGACAACGAGAAACGCGAGAAGAAAGTTCGCAAGATGAAGGAGGACGTGACGCTGGGCGTTTTCGTTGCCGTTTATCGGGTGCGCGATTTGAGGAATCCGTCGAACAAGTTTAAAGTGGAGACCAACTGCAACCAGCTGCACATGAGCGGCTTCGTGTTGCTGTACGGGGATTGCAACGTGGTGGTCGTGGAAGGCGGCCCGAAGCAGCAGAAAAAGTTTAAGAAGTTGATGATGAGCAGGATCAAGTGGGAACTGGACAGTGTTGGCGAGGGGGAAGCGAATCGTTGCGTTTTGGTTTGGGAGGGCACGGTTAAGTACCGGTCGTTCGGGAATGTCAAGTTTAAGGTGTGTCCGATGGAGAACCAAGCGAGGACTTATTTCAAGAAACATGGCGTGGAGCACTATTGGGATTTGGCCTACAGTGGGGCAATTTTAGAATTGGCTGATTAATTGTTGAAATAAAAATTCTATCCGGCTAAATAATTGTTTATTTTATTTATCTCTACAAGTTAAAATACACGACGTGGACTCCGAACAAAATTGAAGTCGAAAAGCGAGCAGCATCTAGGTCGCCATTGCTTATCGTGACGGAAAAGGAAGTCGAGCGGCATGCTGGGAAATATGGTGGCAGCGCCAATTTCAATAAAGATGTTTTATTATTCAGTTTTATATATTTTTTATTTTAAACGTACAAGGTGGGTCAGTGAGCTTGTGCCCGAGTGGTAATCAATCAGTTATTTACTCGTTTTAAAATTATTTCTACAACGTGTTTATGTGGGCATATGTGTGACAGCAAGAATGATGTATAGGGTACAGTACTAGTACACTCAGTTGTTAGGTTGTTTGTACAGCATCTTATATTGTATGATTAGTTTAGCTACGTTGGTTTATTAACCCTTCCAACCCTAAGATGGATATTTTGTTTAAATACCATTTGAATAAAATCATTATTTTCGTGTAAAATAATTGTTTAAATTTATTTTTAAAATAATATTATTGTTTCGTTTGAAATATTTAAATATACACAAAATTTGATAATTTTTATTTAAATGGATCATTTTCATGAGTCCATGTGATGTAATGGCCACAGTAGCGGATTTAAGCCATTAAATTCCATTAAAAAAAATTTTTTTTTCAAAATTTTTATTTCAGCGACCTGGAAAAGGCTGCGAGTAGGGCCCCCAAAATCACTTCTGGGACCCCAAATTCCAAAAGAAAAAATTTTATATTAGGGCCCCTATATAAAACGCTTTGAGACCATAAATACCCCACTGGGGGCCCCAAGTGATGTAAAACCGCCACTGGGTGGCCATCTTAGTTGGAATCAAAAATGACCCTGATTGCATGGAATCCAGCAAAGTTAATAAACAGTGATTTGTTCTTGTAGTTCTATTTTTTATTCAAAGTCCTGTAATCCGATAATCAGCGATAATCCGACACTTGCCAGTCAGATATACTTCGGATTACAGAAACTCTACTGTACTGTATTTTGAATATCGCAACTGCATATCCCAACCAATATATCACAATTTTGTCGTATTTCCACTATACCTCTTTCTAACATTTTTGCACCGATGCATTCTCTAGTGGCGATTAATTTCAAACAACTACCAACAGGACGATACCTTTAATTGACAAAACAGTGAAGCATCAGATTCGTTCTTTGGTTAGCCGTTCTATTGCAATTATGGCGCCCACGAAGTCCCTGTCAAAACGTATAAAACTCAAACGTAAACAAACAATTAAGCGGAAAAAGAGAGGAGTGAATTTGGATGTTGAAAATACATCATCTATACATCCTATTGAACCGGCTTTAGTGCCATGGATGTCCAAGTAAATCGTTTATAAATATATATATATATTTTTAAATATTGTTAATTCAATTGCACGTGTTCTGTTGTCGGTTCGAGTAGCAAACGGTGAAGCAGAAAATCTTTAGTCCCGATATTGAGGACAAAATTTTCGCTCTAAATCGTTTATCCACTCGGAAAAGTCGTTGCTATGGTAAAATTCCTTTAGGAATTGAAGTCATCGACTCGTTGCTTCGTGCGTATGTCCGCGATTTCATGTCGCAAAACTCAGACGTAGTTCAAATCCTTCACGGCGATTTAATTATGATGTACAGCGCGGCGATAATCAGATTTGTGAATTTAGTTACTGAAGTTGGTCAAAAGACACTCAAAAAAAAACTCCAGTTGATTTTATATCGTAGAAAGTAAGACTTGATTAAAATAAAAAATAAAAATTGATGATAATTCAACATTTTTATTTTGTAGTTTCATATTCCAGAATGGCTGGTCGATTTACGTCATGAAGCTAGTCATACGAAATAAACCGAATTTGAAACTGTCTACTGCTAAAAACAATTTTAAATCGTGGGACTTAGCAACGTAAGATGTCGAATGGGTGAATTATCCATTAGGAATTCTTCCAAACCAACTCGAAGAATTTCCTTTTCTCGATTTGAGCTTTCCGGTTTCAGTCGACAGTTTATATTTACATCGAGCAGTGGTTTGAAGTGGTTGCAATGTGGACACAAGCGACAAGTAACGATAAAAAAATAAATATTTCAATTATTATTATTTTTTAAAATTAATTAATTTTTTTTTTAGTGAAAACGTTGTGGAAGAGCCAAACTACTCGGTGCTTGAAATGCCGAACTTAGAAGATCGATTGCTTATCACTAAATTCACAAAACGTGCTCGCGTTTGGACCAAAGAGCAGATAAAATCTATTCAAGCTGCACTTGTGATTTTCTAAATAAAAAAGAATTAAAAATACAAAAAAAATTTATCTGTTTTGTATTTTTGTAGATTTATTTGGAGGGAATTTTCATGGCATCTGATACTGTGCTGAAGTAAATTGAACCTTTGGTGTTGTTTGAAAATTACTTTATGTTTGAAAATTATGTTTAATTTAAATTATTAAGTGGATTGTTAATTTTATTTTGTAATTTCGTTTAATTGATTAATTGCTTTGTGTCGGGGGTGTAAAATCCAACTCTCTATCTCCTCGTGGTCACCCCTGGATAAACTGAGCACATTTGGTTGTCTCAGTTGAACCAGAAGAGAGCTCTGGTCAGCAGCACATTTCTGGTTGTATTGTAAGACCGCATTCTGAACACGAATGTGGCATTTGCATTTACTTGTACCGTAAGACTGCATTCGAATTGGATGTTTTGTTGCAGATGTTGAATTGATCTTCTGGCATTCTAACGAAATTAGTTGCTAGATTGAATGTTTCAAAGATAGTTCCTTATTACCGAATTAATTACAGCCCCTTTCTTTCAGAATTTATTTGACAGTTAAAATGGTTTTTATTCCTAGACACTGCACTTTCTTTCAAAACGTAGTCTTTTGTTTATTTTGTTTGGCTCAAAAAAATTCGGTGAAAAGAAACGAACGTCGCGTTAAATTGTATTGCACCATATCGATGTGTCAAATTTTTGAAAAATAAAATTTTAGTTGGCAAGTCAAATTTTTAGTCATGACCGGATGAACGCGATGACACGGCATTTGACTGACAGTTGTGCCCTTTATCATTCCAATTTTTATAGGAAATATGGCCACATTTGGGTAATATCAATTACCTGAACACATACACTTTTTACTAACCCCATATTGGTTGGCATGTCTTCTGGAATATATTTTCCACTTTGATGATACCAATCAAGATGAATATTAAAAATTTTCCAATTGCATTCCCTACACTAAAAAATCGACAGCACCAAACAGCCGGTCGACTAGAAGCTGCCGGACGGCCCGGTAGTGAACGACGTGGTAGAACTTTGCGAACGCGTGTATGTGGAACGGCACCTCGCCCGGCATTCGATGTTGTTTGCGAGCCACGACAACCTCGGTGCAATAGTTGCGGAGCACGCACACTGCGACAACGTGAATAAGTACACGCGACCTGCATCTGGATAACGATGGTGTGCCAATGACGCCGATGCCATCGGGGGCTGCATTTCGATCGTTACTTCCGCGTCCGAGGTCAGATCGACCTTCATGTGGCGACCAAGTAAAATGGTTGGGTTCAGCGGCCGAAACTGCATCAGCAAATCAACAATCGGAAATGCTGGTCGTGCGCTGGCATTTCTGGGGTTGGAGTCCTGGTCACTGCAAACAGAATGCTTGCAGATTGCAGGGGTTTCTGTGGTGTTGATAACATCGTTCTATTGCTGCCTCTGGTAGACATTGCCTGATGGTGGTGTTGTAGTTGCGGAACCACGTTGGTTCCGTTCGAGCACGACGTTTTCATCGTGTGCGTTACGAACTGCTAATTGTTGCATGTGCTGTCTAATTGACAGCGTATTTTCCCGGTCCTTTACGATTTTATAAACTTTCGTTTTTGGTATAGTCGGGAATTTCTCACGAACTAAATTGCGCATTTTTTGTAATCCGGCTGAGATAATTTGATGCGGTTTTTTTTGTCAACTGGGGACATTGGCCGCGTTGGTTAGTTCTTTCGTTGGTTGCGGTGCGTGGACCTCGGCCACTGTTCTGCTCTTGTTTCAGTGAACAGTCCGTTGTGTCGGTTGCGGCCTTTTGACTTGTGTCTGCTGCCGACATTGGGGACCCATTGGGTTCCTGGTCATTGCAACGGGAGTCGGTCTTGTTGCCTCGAAGACCCTGGTTGTGTGCCCAGCCGAGACGCATTGTCTCTTGGCCAGTGGCGCCGGATACAACAAGCGTGTGGGGACCTTGGGGGTGTCGATTGCTTCTACGGTTCATTCCCATAAAACGATTTTGTGTTCACGACAAACCGGCAATGATGCATGGCGACTCTTGGACTTGTGTGTTTAAAGTTGCTTTGCTCTTCTGAGGTGAAAATTTCAATTGAAATCGGAACGCGTTGTTGCCACGTTCCGGAATGTTTTGAATCGTATAGTGGCTGCTTAGCCAATGTCATCTTATTCCAAATATCATGCATTGCTTGAATAAAAATGCCAACTAACTTAAATTTCGTTATGTGATTTTAATGTCTGCCTAGATCAGGCCTGGTGGCTTCCAACAAACATGCGTATATTTTGTCAAACTCTCCGTGTTGTATCGCGCGAACAATAAACTGAATCCACTTACAAATGTGTAAAGTTCCAATCGACTTTATTGGAGTCCTTAGCAAGCTGTCTACTCCAAATATTGAGCTAGATCAACTGTCCTGTACAATAGAAAAAGTGATGCTAAATTTAGCCCTTTTGTATTCTGATCTACATTACTGTTTTATTTCACTCGTACATAACACCATAGCAACCTATTATACAATGTACTCTCTTAATTTATTGTTACCCAACATACCCCCTCCATTTTTAATACACTTGAAAACAAATCAAAATAAATTATTTCTTTAAAGTTCAACACTCAATCAGTCTTAGTTGTTCACATGCTTATCTCAACTTGTTCTCGGAAAGGGGTTTGTAAACATATCTGCCAACATGCTTGAAGTTTCAATATACTTGATGTCATACACTCTATCTCTTACATCATCTCGCAAGAATAACACTCGGCGATTAAAATGCTTGGTCCGCCCATGATATTGGGGATTCTGCGTAAGTTTAATTGCTGTCTGGTTATCACAATAAAGTACTGTAGGGTTTCGTGGATGTCGATCCAAATTTAATTCCTCCAAAAATGAGTTCACCCACTTTATCTCTTTTGCTAACTTAACCAACGCAAGGAATTCAGCTTCACAGGAAGACAATAGGTGCGTTCAAAGTAAAATCGATTTCCGAAATCCTGATTTACTTGATTGTCAAAAATCCAGAAAATCGGATTTCAACTTTGAACGACCTTAAAATTTTCCCCAGAATCTAACATTTGCACATGCGCAGATTGAAATTACTGGTAGTTGTTTCGTTAAACAATGCCGACTTGCTACCTTTGTTGAAAATCAACCAGGAAATCAACAAAAGCAACCGAAAGGTGGATTTCAAAAATCGGATTTTCGGAAACTCGATTTCCATGTTATGACGTCAAAATCATCACTTCCAGTCTCCAAGAATCAACAAAATCATAACAATCAGCGAAATCAGCGAAATCGGTTTTACTTTGAACGTACCTATTGACACTAATGATTGTCTTTTCGATTGCCATGTGATTGCTGATCCTGCTAACACAGTGACAAACCCTGTCACTGATTTTGCATCCTGCGCTTTTGAATTCCATGATGAGTTTGCAAATCCCAATAAATCTGTCATGTTGCGCTGATAAACAATTCTATAATTCTGTGTCCACATTAGGTATCGAAGTACTTGCTTGCCAGCTACCCAATGGGCTTGATGAGGTTCTTGTAATGACCTTGACAACATAGATACTGCATATGCTATATCCGGCCTAGTTCCTTGTGCCAGATATAGTAAGGCTCCCACTAACTCTCTATATGGGACATCCTTTGCCACTGGTCCAAGAGGGTAATCCGGAGCATCCAAAGTTTGTGAAGAATCCATTGGAGTTCGTGCATTCCTTGCATTTTTAAGTCCAAACTTATTAATCAATTCCAAGATATATTTCTTTTGATCTATTATAATTGTGCCGGCTTCTAAATTTTGACTAATTCGTATCCCCAACAAATTCTTAATATTTCCCAGATCAAGCACCTCTATTTTACTTCTGATCTTCACAAGTAATATGTCCAACAAATTATCATCATTATCCAAAGTTAGGAGATCATCCACATATACTCCAATAACTATTATTGCTTGCTCTTTTTTTATACATATATACACATTGTTCCACCACAAGCTTGTTGAATCCAATTTCCACTAAGACACTATCTAAAGTTCTATTCCATGCCCTTCCTGCCTGCGGCAAACCATAAATGGCTTTGTTTGACAGGCATCCTTGTTTTGGATCATCTCCAATTCCAGGAGGCATTTTCATAAAGACTACTTCTTCCAAGGGGGCATGCAGGTAAGCTGCCTTAACCTCCATGTGTTTGACACGCAAATTATATTTAACTGCCAATGCCAGTAAAGTTCTTATGGTTGGTAATCTTATAACTGGCGAATATGAATCTATATAATCAACACCTTTCATGATGTTGAATCTTTGGGCTACTAATCGTGCCTTAAAACGTGTAACATGACCATCTTCATTTGTTTTGACAGAAAAAATCCATCTGGAGCCAATCACTTTTTGATGGGGTTGTTTATCTACCACTGTCCAAGTTCCTTGATCAGCATTAGATTGTAACTCATTGTCCATAGCTTGGTTTCAATAATCAACATAATCTGACTCAACAGCCTCCTTATATGTTGATGGGATCTTAACTAAAGATGCATCTATTCCTGGATTTATAGTCTGGGTTGCAATGCGTGACTGTTGACCTTGGTAACTCTCACTAGGATCTACTATATTGGGTCTATTGGCTCTATGGATCTTTCAATCTTGGCTTTGGTAAGGTTGAACCCGTTGTCGCTCACGCATTGGATATCTCCTCATTGGTCCTACTTGGGATAATTGGTTTTGGTAAGGTGGTCCAGTCTGTCCCAAACTCAGTGGTATATACACCAAACGACGATCCATTTCTGCAAGCTTAGAATCATGAGTTAACAGAGCAGCCCCATATTCTTCCTCGCTAAACTTTACATCCCGAGCAATAAAATAACTACCATCTGTTGGATCATAAAATTTCCATCCCAATCTGTTCATTGGGTAACCAACAAAAATTGCTAGTTGCGATCTTACGTCCATCTTGCCCCTTTTCTGTGAGGGTATCCACGTATATGATAAACATCCAAAAACGCGCATTCCCTGTACGCTGGGTTTGTTCCCTGTCAACCGCTCAATTGGTGTCTCTTTCTCAATGTGTTTAACTGGTGAGCAATTGCATGCATACGCAGCTACTCCCACTGCATCTTCCCAAAAACCAATGGGTAAACGCGAGTCTTGTAGAAGGGTCCTGGCCCTGTCCAAAACTTTCCTATTGGCTTTTTCTGCCACACCATTTTATGATGGTGAATATGGAGTAATTCGCTGATGTTCTATTCCACGTTTCAATAACAACTGCTCAAAATCCTGATTAATAAATTCAGTGCTGTTATCTTACCTCACTTTCCTAACCTTTAATCCAAATTTATTTTCATTTACCAACAAAAATTCATCAAAACTTTTTGCAGTATGTGCTTTAATTTGTAGAAAACGCACAAAAATTGCTCTGGAATAGTCATCAACAATCATAAAAATGTATTTCATTCTTGAATTTGAAATGTATGGAAAAGGTCCACACAAATCCACATGTAACATTGCCATGGGTACAGTAGAATGGAAATCGAAAATTGGTTTAAATGGTAGCCTTGTCTGTTTTCCCATCATGCAATCTTTGCAGACTGTGGGAAATTTACTAGTTTTCCACTTCATTCCTTTCACCATATCGTTTTTCTTCAATTCCTTTATGGCATTCAAATTTAAATGAGCCAGACGGCGATGCCAACTCATCAGGTCACTCATACGTGCTTGTTGCACTAAACTCAACACTTCATTTGGCATCATAACATCAAACCAAAAAAGACCACTTTGCTTCTGTGCCCAGAGCACCAAAAACCCATCTGGCG
>JAQFXT010002747.1:0-11071 GCA_034683725.1 Strigamia crassipes
TATTATTATTATTATTACTATTATTATTATTATTATTATTATTATTATTATTATTGTTATTGTTTGGAGGGGTTGGGTTCCAGTACTGTTGCTTCTGGGTATTGTTTATTTGTTTTGGGGGTTTAGTTTAACTTTATTATTTATAATTTGTAACTAATTGTCTTGTTCCAAATAGAAGCCTGGGTGATTGGTTTTGAGATTAAATGCCTGGGTATTTATTTAGAGCATTTTAGATCTTTTTTTCTGTTTAAAATCTGGTTCTTTTATTGATCTGTTGATTCAGCCCACTATTTATTAGGCAGTGTAATTATTTCATTATCTAGTTCCAGCAGTTTCCGGTCTTGCTGACTGCCATTTGGAAGCCTGGGCTGGTGACCAAATTGCATTCATTTGTGATGGTGGTGGGTAATAGTGGCACCTGGAGTCCACTTTAGACTAGTGATGAGTCAATAGGGATTGTAGAATGGACACCGCTGTCAATCTTAAACTTTTCTGCTTGTTGTTCGATAATTTTACAGCATTTTGGGGGTTACTTGCCACTTTGGATGCAAGTAATACAAATTAGTGTCGACTCGTTAAAGTTTATCCAGCAGGTGATTATTAAACGTGGCGGTATCTTTACAAATGAAGATTTTACTCTTTCTTTAATTAATTGTATTGGCCCAGAGAACTCACTAATTCTTATTGGTCAATGGGCAAATTACAGCTGGCTTCCTCACGCATCAGAAAAAGAGTACCTACTGGTTTATTTTATTGAAAGAGCGCGCTAATCATGTTTAGAGCGCTCATTTCCTGGTGTGAGTTGTGATTGGCTGAGATAATCACCTGGTTGTTTCAATTGTAGGAACAATCAAAACAGCCAACCAATGAGAATTAGCGGATTATCTCGGTGGGTAGAGTATATCGTAGAAGTTGCCGGATGTATGACTTTGAAGATGACTTTGAAGGTCAAATGAAGATAAGTTAAGAAGATTCACTCTAAATTTAAGGAATAAACTGTCACAAAAAGCGCTTGATCGCACAATTTTAAATGTTCGCAGATTTGCGGTTGTCCGTAAATATGCTCCTGTCAGTCGAGGGCGTCAGTTAAGACTAACCAGTCCTTTGTAAAAACAAAAAATTTATATTAAAGCAGGATTCAAAATTTCCACCTTGGTTAATGGTAATGGTGTCCAGGTTCGACCCTCTCTAGAGGAGATTCGGTCTAGGCCGGTAATTAAAAAATTAAAAAGGAGTCGAGATTCAGCGCAACTATGTACAATTTCACTCCTAACTCAGTAGTGTCTTTTATTTCCCCAACTAGGGCTTTTATAACAGAAAATCACATGACCACATGGTCAGAACCATTAAAATGCAAATCCTCACATGGAGGGGTAAAAGTACTAAAAAATAACAAAATTTTAAGATTTTAAGACAAACACTGCGCAGGTAATAATCTATGCGCGGGAAAACTTTCTCGCATAAATTAAATCAAAATACATGCCTGTGACAAAACTAAGATCTATCCTATTACAAAACTCACTAATTAATTATTTTAAATTTATTTTATAGGATCAATGACACACTGAAGTTGTCCTCTAATAATGAAGTTAGTCCCCAATGAGTTGACAGTGAGTTTGATATCGGCGATTCTTTGCTTCGCCTCCCTACTAGCAACTGCTAACAACGATCACTTATACGAAGATGACGACGATGATGGCATGCTGCAAGTGGCAACGACCAGTGGTGCAGTCAGGGGGATGCGCCGGCATGTCTTGGGCGAAGAGTTGCACGTTTTTCTCGGAATTCCCTTCGGTAAACCGCCGGTTGGCGAATACCGGTTTCGCCGTCCGGAGCCGATTCCTCCTTGGGACGGGGTGTACGAAGCGACGCGCTTGCCGAATTCGTGCATGCAAGACCGGAATGAGTATTTTCCGGGATTTCGTGGTGAAGAAATGTGGAACCCGAATACCAATATCAGCGAAGACTGCCTCTATTTGAATGTGTGGGTGCCGGCCAGGGTGCGCCGGCAACGGGACACTCCGGCCAGCGTTATGATATGGATATACGGAGGCAGTTATATGAGCGGTACATCAACTCTTCAGGTAAGTGTCTAGTGGCGCGTTTATACCACCCTAGGCCCATAGTGACTTTATGGTCTTTGTACTAAATCTTAACGATGTATAAAAATAAGTGTGTACGTGATTAACTGACGATTTGATTGTCTGTCGTTGGTTACATGCTGTCGTTGGTAACAAGGGAAGTGGGTCACGAATAAGCGCAAAAAACCGTTTTCGTGATTAGCACATTATGATTAAGCACGAAATCCATTTGCCTGCTTTACATGTTATAAATAAGCGCGAAAACGTAATTTCGGTGCATATTCGTAAATTAATAATTGTGCGCCTACCAAGTTATGATTAAGCGCGAAAATTAAATTTTACACTTAACGCAACGGGATTAAGCGCGAGAACTAAATTTTACGCTTAGCACAATAGGAGTAAGCGCGAAAATTAAATTTTACACTTAACGCAACGAGATTAAGCGCGAGAACTAAATTTCACGCTTAGCACAATAGGAGTAAGCGCAAAAACCAATTTTTTGCGTTTAACGCGATGGGATTAAGCACGAGAACTAAATTTCACGCTTAGCACAATAAGTTTAAGTGCAAAAGCCAAATAAGCACTTAACACACTTGGAGCTGGACAGGCAGGATTGGACTGGCCCGGCAGGATACCGAGAATTTCCCGGTGGCCCACGCTGAACTGGCTCAGCAGGTTACCGGGTGCCGTATTGGCAGAAGCTACCCGATTTCAGCAGCCGGAATAACTAATCCATCAATAGTTCAAAAAACACTATAATGTTGTCCAGTATTAAAAACGGTTAAGGTTAGATTCACATGGGACCAAAAAAGACCTAAAAAAACCTAACCTAACCTTACCTTACCTAACCTAAACCTAAACCTAACCGAGCAACAACATTATGGTGATTTTAGACCTGTTGATGGATTAGTTACTCTGGCTGCCGAAATCGAGTAGGTTCTGCCAATACGCTACCGGGTGGCTCGGCGAGCTTTTTGGAATTTGCCGGTCTAAAATTAGTTCCCAGTGCACTCCTGTGTGCAGGGCCTCTAAACAGTGTGGAGTCCTGGGCTGGACAGGCAGGACTGGACTGGCCTGACGAGATACCGAGAATTTCTCGGTGGCCCACGCTGAACTGGCTCGGCAGGTTACCGGATGGCTTGGCGAGCTTCCAAGAGTTTGCCAGTACTAAAATTAGTTTCCAGTCCACTCCTGTGCAGGGCTCCTAAAAAGTATGGAGTTGTAGGCTAATGCTTACTTTGCCTACCGTATTTCTTCGATTAAAAGCCGCGGCTTTTATTACACATCGCCTTTCCTGGCCCCGGCTACTACACAAAGCAGTGGCTGCTTTTCAGTCTTTTCATTTATTCTACGCTCATTTTGAGATTTAAAACATACATAGAACAAATGTTACAGCTGTGAAATGAACGTGGAATGTTTCTTCCGAGTTTATTTTCGTTTATTTGTGGCCTCGATTTTTAACTGCGGCTACTATTCGAGGGCGGCTTTTAATCGATGAAATACGGTATTTGTTAATCCGACCCTGGAGAAAAGAATAAAGAACGTAAGACTAATACATAACAAATTCTTCAGGTGTACGACGGCTCCATCCTAGCCACAATGAACGGCGTCATCGTGGCCTCCATCAACTACCGCGTCGGCGTGTTCGGCTTCCTCTACTTCGGCACCGACGACGCACCGGGCAACGCCGGTCTCCACGACCAGAAACTAGCCCTCGAATGGCTCAACGCCAACGTCCGGAACTTCGGCGGCAACCCTGACTCGATGACCATCTTTGGCGAGAGCGCGGGCAGTGGCTCAGTGACCGTTCACCTCCTCTCCCCGGCGACTCGACACCTGGTCACGCGCGGGATCATGCAAAGCGGCACGGTGAACGCCCCCTGGAGCTTCATGACCGCCCAAACTGCCCTCGCGCGCTCCCTGGCGCTGGCCAACCTCCTCGGCTGCACCACAGTGGACAAACAACGGTCTTCGATCGTCGCGTGCCTACTGGACATGCCCGCAACGACCCTCAGCAACGGCCAGTGGAGTTTGTACGTGTCCATCTTGACGTTCCCGTTCTGTCCGACGGTGGACGGATACTTCTTGACCAAGACCCCCCGGGAGATGCTCCGGGACGGCGATTTCAAGCGGGAGAGCATTCTATTGGGCAGTAACTTGAACGAGGGGACGTATTTCATCCTGTACGATTTTGTGAATTACTTCGACAAGGACGGTCCGAGTTTGCTGAAACGCGAAGAGATGATGGACATCGTGGGGTCAATTTTTCGTAATTTTTCGCAGGTGGAGAAAGAGGCGGTGGGGTTCCAGTACACGGACTGGGAGGCGCCGAGCGATGGACGGATGAATAGGGACTCGGTGGGCGATATGGTTGGGGACTATTTTTTCGTTTGTCCGATGAATTACTTCGCGCAGGCGTATGCTGCTCAAGGTGTGAACGTGTACTATTACTACTTTACGCATCGCACCAGCGTGAGCCCGTGGGGGGCTTGGATGGGTGTCATGCATGGAGATGAGATCGAGTACGTGTTCGGGCGGCCGTTGAATCGCTCGTTGAATTTCACGCAAGCGGAGCGCGAATTGAGTCAGCGCATCATGAGTCATTTTGCGAATTTCGCAAAAACTGGGTAAGTTAAGGTTTTTTTTTTTTTTTTTTTTTTTTTTTTTTTTTTTTTTTTTTTTTTAAGTGTGAAGATTTTAGAGTTATGTGGGTTGGGTTAGGGTGCGCCAAACAAAAATCAAACAAATTCGACGTAATTCGAATAAATTCGACAATATTTCTGACGAATTTGACCAAGTTCGTGAAAAATGTGGCAAAATTCGAAGAAATCAGACAATATTTGCTTTAAATGCAACAAGTTTCGAATAAATTCGACATAATTTAAAAAGTTTTCCAAAGTTTGAAATAATTTGGCGAATTTTACAAAATTCGACATAAGTTTGTCCACAAATTCGATAAAAGTTTGTCACAAATTCGATAAAAGTTTGTCACAAATTCGATAAAAGTTTGTCACAAATTCGACAAAATTTTGTCACAAATTCGATAAAAATTCGTCACAAATTTAATAAAAATTTGTCACAAATTCGAGAAAAATTTGTCACAAATTCAAGAAAAATTTGTCACAAATTCGAGAAAATTTTGTCACAAATTCGAGAAAAATTTGTCACAAATTCGAGAAAAATTTGTCACAAATTCGAGAAAAATTTGTTACAAATTCGAGAAAAATTTGTCACAAATTCGCCAAAAGTTTGTCACAAATTCGAGAAAAATTCGTCACAAATTTGATAAAAATTTGTCACAAATTCGATAAAAATTTGTTACAAATTCGGTAAAAATTTGTTACAAATTCGATAAAAATTTGTTACAAATTCGATAAAAATTTGTCACAAATTTGACAAAAATTTGCCACATATTCGACAAAAATTTGTCAAGAATCCGAGAAATTTAGACAAAATTAGAAAGTTTCGTCCAAACATTGTCTAAAAGTCAACAAGAGTCGCAAGAGCGGACAAACTGTAAAAATTCGACAGGAAATTGACAAAAACTATCAAAATTCGACAGGAAATTGACAAACACTATCAAAATTCGCCGAAATTTATCAAAATTCTACCTAAAATCCCACAAGAAATGAGATCAAATATGACATGAGGATTTTTAACTCCAACTATAGCTCAAACTCGAGTTAAGATGAGTGCTAGTACAATATTGATTTTCCACACAAATGGCCACCATTTTTCCCAACAAATTCCCAAAAATATTACATATTTATTACCGCTATTACATTTTATTACATCAGTTTACTATTTAATGACACAATCAAATTAATTGTTCCTGGACTTTTAATGTAACACTTGAGCAAGGACTTTATTAGTGGAAAAATTCAATCATTGACACCATAGAATTTACGGCCATTAGACCTGTCGTTAAGCCTTCTTTCCCCACACACAAATTCGCGTTTATTAAACCGCGTCATAATCTCGCATTACTTGCATTATAAAACGAAAATACTAACAAATAATGCATAAAAGCATTAACTTTTAATTATTTATAAATTATTTTTACCTTACAATTTAAAGTAACGCACAAAAATCAATAATCAAAATAAAATGTTTTTACAAGAATGGTTCAAAAGCATGTTTTTAAATTTGGCATTGTTGTAAAAACATTTTGAAGGACATAGTTGTAGAAGTATTGACATTGTTGACGTATTGTAGAAATATTTTCAAAGGCATTTTTATAGAACAAAGTACATTGTTGAGTTGTTGTAGAAACATTGCCAAGGACATTGTTGACTTGTTATAGAAACATTACCAAGGATATTGTTGACTTGTTGTAGAAACATTTTCAACAGCATTCTTGTAAAAACATTTTCAACAGCATTGTTGTAAAAACATTTTCAGCATTACTGGCAAAGACATTGTTGCAAACGCAATGCCATGGACATTGTTGACTTGTTGTAGAAACATTTTCAAAGACATTGTTGACTTGTTGTAGAAACATTTTTAAAGACATTGTTGTAGAAACAATTTTAAAGACATTGTTGTAGAAACATTTTTAAAGACATTGTTATAGAAACATTTTTAAAGACATTGTTATAGAAACATTGCCAAGGACATTGTTGTAGAAATGCCAAGAGCATTGTGACAGAAATGCCAAGTGCATTGTTTTAGAAAAATTGTCAACAGCATTGCTGTAGAAATATTGTCAACAGCATTGCCGTAGAAATAATGTCAACAGCATTGTTGACTTGTTGGCAGAAACATTTTCAAGGGCATTGTTATAGAAAAAGCATTGTAGCAGAAATGCCAAGAGCATTGTTGTAAAAGAACATTGTAGTAGAAATGTCTAGAAATTGCCAAAAGTATTGTTGTAGAAACATCGCCAAGAGCATTGTTCTAGAAACATTGTCAAGAGTATTGGCGTAGAAAAATTGCCACCAGCATTGTTGCAAAAACATTGTCAACAGCATTGTTGTAGAACCATTCTGACATTTCTATGCTCTTAGCAGTTAAAAAGCAAATTTCTACAACAATGCTCTTGAGAATGTTTTTGCAACGATGCCCCTAGCAATGGTTCTTTACAACAATCCATTTGACAATGGTTCTTTACAACAATCCATTTGACAATGGTTCTTTATAACAATCCATTTGACAATAGTTCTTTACAACAATCCATTTGACAATGGTTCTAAAAAAATTGCCTCCGACAGTGCTTTTGCAACAATGCCATTGGCAATGATTCTGCAACAATCGTCAGTTAAAAAACATATTTCTATAAGAATGAAAGAATGATGTTTGCAGTTTTGGAAACGTTAAATTCGCACATAACTTTCGAATTTCTCGTTCCGAAAACCGAAAACAACCATTTAATTTAACTACGCCCTCAGAAACCACATAAACATGAATGACGACTTGTTTTTTAATGTTGCTTAGAGTTTTTATCGTTAAATCGAGCGAATTTTCAGCAAAAGTGTCGTAAAATCGACTGACTATTTAAATAAATGCGACTCCCAACATCGAATCGATTACGTCACTCGACGCCACCATTGCATCGTGAGGCCATTAAATTATGTAATATACTCAATAAAATCAGAGCAATGAGATTAAGTAGGACATAAAACATGGATAAATTAAAGATCTAAGGAGTGGTCCACCATTTTTATGGCTGATTGTGGTTGGTTAAACAAAATACACCTTTTGTTGCCGTTCGGAAATGAAGGCTGCACTCATTTCCTGTTTAGTTTGGGTTTTCTCATTGATTACTTTAGAAAATTTGTAAACATGGAAAATGCAAAGCTTAATGGCTTGAAGGTTGTTTTTGAAATGGGATATAAGCTGATACAATATGGTTGTGAATGGTTAAGGTTAATTTGGTTGAGAAAAGGGAAACATGGTTTAATTTTCTTGTAAAAGGATGGGGAGGTTTTGCATTTAAGAGTGTAGTTTTAGATTTAAGGTAATTGGTTAAATTGTGCGTGTTTAGAAATTTATAAGGAGTTTTGTGTAAAAATGAATTTTTGGTTTAAAAAAAATGAATTTTTGGTTTAAAAAAAATGTATTTTTGGTTTAATAAAAATGCATTTTAGGTCTTAAAAAAATGCATTGTGGTCTTAAAAAATGCATTTTTAGTAAAAAAAAATAAATTTTTGGTTTAAAAAATGCATTTTTGGTTTAAAAAATGCATTTTTGGTTTAAAAAATGCATTTTTGGTTTTAAAAAATGCATTTTTAGTCAAAAAAATAAATTTTTGGTTTAAACAATTATTTTTTGGTAAAAAGAAATGCATTTTTGGGCTAAAAAATTGCATTAATGGGCTTCAAAAATGCATTTTTTTTTCTTCAAAGTGTATTTTTGGTAAAAAAAATACATTTTTGCTCTAAAAAAATGAATTTTTGGTTAAAAAAATACATTTTTGGTTAAAAAAATACATTTTTGGTTAAAAAAATACATTTTTGGTTAAAAAAATACATTTTTGGTTTAAAAAATACATTTTTGGTTTAAAAAAAATACATTTTTGGTTTAAAAAAAATACATTTTTGGTTAAAAAAAAATAAATTTTTGGTTAAAAAAAATACTTTTTGGGTTTAAAAAGTGCTTTTTTGGCCTGAAAAAATACATTTTTGGTTTCAAAGTGTATTTTTGGTCTTCAAAAATGATTTTAGTTCTAAAACATACATTTTTGCTAGAATAATTACAGTTTTTGGTGTAATCAAAATCCATTTTTACATGAAAAGTCTATTTTTTGCAAATTATTTGCATTTTTGGTTTAAAAAATGCTGATTTGCTGGAATAATTGCAAGTTTTTATTCCAATAAAAATGCTGTTTGCTGGAATAATTGCATTTTTAGTCTAAGAAATCCATTTTTATGCACCTTACTTGCATTTTTAGTCTAAAAAATCCATTTTTATGCAACTTACTTGCATTTTTAGTCTAAAAAATCCATTTTTATGCAACTTACTTGCATTTTTAGTCTAAAAAAAAAAAAAAATTCCTCATAAATAAAACTTAACATTTTACAAAAAATAAAAATAAAAATAAACCAAAAACTAATTAAAAAATTAATACACAATCTATTGTCATAAGAAATATCCCGCAATCCGCATCTGAAAGTGCATTTAAAATCAAAATCAAAATCAAAATCAAAATCATAATCATAATCAAAATAAAGCATCCAAACGCCAAAATAAATCGAAAGAAGAAAATGAAACGGAAGCTGAGTGGTGAAAAGAAAATGCATGTAAATTTGCGCCACGAAGAGTTAGTTGGTGGCGCTCGAGCGCATACGAAACGGCCATTGGCAATGAAGCAGCGATTCGCCAACCGTGCCTATTCCACCCTTTTATCGATAAGTTTAAGTTTAAGCACTTGACGAGGTGCAGATTATTTGCCGCACTATTGTTTCTATTGAATTGAGGTTGCGAGGAAATGAGGTTTTTATCCCCGCCAAATGCGCAGGCGCATTTCCTGGCGCCAGCCGCCATTCTTGGGCCGTAATGCGCTCTTCTTTTAAGCCTTTTCATCGTTTCACGGCCCCCAATAAAATTCTGGTGTTCGGGGGACGAAAAAAGGGAAAAAAATGGAAGGTGAGATTCATTTCATTAGCATGATATTGCCCTTGTTATAAATTATGCAGCACTTTGTGCATGATTAGGTTCTAAGGGATATGCTTTTTGCTGTGTGCGCGCGCGGCGAAATTTAATGAAATGCGCGGGAGAAGTGATGTGAATAGTACATGGCGAAAATCGATAATTAGTGGCAAGTGGATGGGTTGGATTTTAGGCAGTTTAAGGATGGTAAGGGGGGTTTTGAGCGGGGGGATGGAAAAAGTGGCTTTTTTTGTAGTAAATGCACTTTTTAGAATTAAATTTGCAATTTTTTGGCACGAGAGTTGCATAATTTTGCATTGAAATTTACATTTTTTATGGATATTTGCTTGTTTTGCATAATATCTGATTTTTTGCATTGTTTGCATTTTTCAAATAAAATTTGCATTTTTCTAATGAAATTTGCATTTTTCTAATGAAATTTGCATTTTTCTAATAAAATTTGCATTTTTTAAATGAAATTTGCATTTTGAAATGAAATTTGCATTTTGAAATGAAATTTGCATTTCCAAATAAAATTTGCATTTTGTAATAAAATTTGCATTTTCCAAATGAAATTTGCATTTTTTAAATAAAATTTGCATTTTTTAAATGAAATTTGCATTTTTAAAAAATGAAATTTGCATTTTCCAAATGAAATTTGCATTTTTGAAATGAAATTTGCATTTTTTTTAAATAAAATTTGCATTTTTTAAATGAAATTTGCATTTTTCAAATGAAAATTGCATTTTTTATAAAATTTGCATTTATAAATAATAAAATTTGCATTTAAAAAAAATAAAAATTACATTTTTTTAAATGACAATTGCATGTGTTTACATGGAAATTGAATTTTTTTATGCATTTTTATATGAAAATCACATTTATTTAATTTATTTAATAATAAATATTCTTTTGCATATAAGATTGCAGTTTTATTTGAGTGTTTTTGTTCAATCTATGCTTCTAAGAACTCCACTTTAGCAAACAATTTGCAGCAAACAAAACCTGCTGCTCATGTTTAAATCCAGAAATCTAGAGTAGAAATAGAAACATCCCACTGAGTTGTACTGGAAGTGGTTACTGCCCAGCTGCTCTGCTCAAAATAGACTATTTCTCCCAACTAATCAAAAGTGGAGTTTCTGGAAAACATTTCAGAAAAACTTGAACAAGTTTTCAAAAAGTTAAAAAAGTTAAAAAAGTTAAAAAAAAATTAGAAAATTATGAAAAATTTAGAATACCTAGTTTTGAATAGTTTTAAAAGAATTGAATAAAATTTGAAAAATTTGAAAAAATTTGGAAAAATTTAAAAAAATTTAGAAAAATTTGAAAAAATTTAGAAAAATTTGAAAAAATTTAGAAAAATTTGAAAAAATTTAGAAAAATTTGAAAAAATTTAGAAAAAT
>JAQFXT010002748.1:0-11069 GCA_034683725.1 Strigamia crassipes
TTTTGCAGGTTTTTGATTAAAAACGAACACTTTTGCAGGTTTTTGATTAAAAACGAACACTTTTGCAGGTTTTTGATCTAAAGCGAACAATTTTTGCACGTTTTTGATGAAAAACAAACAATTTTTGCACATTTTTTGATGTAAAACGAACAATTATTGCACGTTTTTGATCTAAAACGAACAATTTTTGCACGTTTTTAATCTAAATCGAACAACTTTTGCACCGAATAAATCAATTTTTATCTTAAAAATTCAACTTATCCACCAAGCACCAACAACTTCACTTAAAAACAGCATCCAAACACTTAAAAACACATTACTTCATCCAAAAAAACCAAAAAAACAAAAAACAAAAAAAAAACATTTCAAACCGCCCCATTCCGCATTACACATTTTCTACGCGGGTCTCCATTACTACGCGACAGAAACCTCGATTTAATAATTAGAACGCTCGCATTCTACAAGACCATTTACGATAATTTGATAGTACAACGCTCTAATCTAAAGATCTCTATGGATTCCGAGGGTTTAAAGTGCCTAAAAAAGCACTTTTAATTCCAGGATGTTCCACGAATCAAACCGCTGTTCAAACCCTATACTTTCTAACTCCATTTACTCCAACAACGAAAAGAAAAAAAAAAAAGCTTATTAGTAAAGTACTAGCGGGATATAAATGATAAGTGCATTAGGTGTGTGTGTGTGTATATATACACACACGCCGAAGGAAGCCAGTTTGGATTATCGATGCGGTTCATGCGCCTTCTCCAGAGGTCTCTAAATGGAATTACAGTAAGTCGAATAATAAGAAAATGGCCAATCCTATTTTGTCCCGTTTCGTTCGAAATTCGACCAACAGGTGGCGGCACAGGCAGCGGCGAACAAACCGCGCGCACTGCGCATGCGCCGCGTCAGTAGCGTCGTCGGGAGCCCCGAGTGCACGATCGCGAGCACAATCGTCTCTGATCGAGAGCACGGAGCGGAGCAGTTCTCGAGGATCCGCGTTCGATTTCGAAGCGCAACGTTTCGCCACAACAACCCACAGTCGTGCAACCCACACGGCTCGCACACCCCCCGATTTGCCGGATCAATTGATTTTCAAGGCCGTTGCTCGGTCGGATTCGCACTTAGACCTTCAGTCTGACGGACGGACGGACGGTCACTTTCGGAACGCCGAGTCCCGTGTGCAGCCGGCGGCAAGCGGCGAGGCGACCAACGCGTCTTATCTCCTTTGTTTGGACGTGCACGTGCACGTGGACGTACACGTTGTGCACGCGTGCTGCCGCATGGTGAGCGGGGCACGAGGTAACCATTAAACCAACGAGGTAAGAAATTGAAAAATTTTACTCGAAAGGGCCCCTTTTTTACCCCCACGAAGGTGAGGGAAACGCTGCTGGGCGTCCGTCGGGTGCGCCGTTGGCGGGAGTTTGTGTTGCGCGATCGGGCAATTGGACGTCGGTGCGGCCGGGAAGCCGACGACGGTTTTCGGGCGATTTATTCCGTTCGCGCGTGGTTTTGGAATGGCGCGGAGTTTCGGGGCAGCTCGCGTGCGTTCGAGCAGCGACCCTCGTCGCCATTGTGCGTTTCCCCCCCATGTGGGCCTGCAGCGAGGCTAGGTTGGACGAGCGAGCGAGCGAATGTTGCCTGTCCTTGAGGCGTGCAGTTGGGGTGGGATGTGGAGAGGGTAAATTGGCAACCCGTGGGTCTTCTCCCCATGAATGCGGGTCAAGCGGTGCACGTGGCGAGGGACCAGACCGTCCCAACTTCTTTTTTTCTTATTATTATTATTATTATTATTATTTTTATTTTTTTTAAATTTTTTATTTTTAAATTTTTTATTTTTTTTTTTTAGTTAAAAATTGGAGATTATTTTGATTGACAAGACACAGGTGGTGTTTTAATAAGTTGCGGATGTGAAGTAATTTGGTTACTATAATTGGAAATGTTTGGATTGTGATTTATGGGTGGAAAATTAAATTTTTTTTTTAAATTTTAAAAATTTTTTTTATAAAAAAAAAAAAATTCAAAAAAAAATTTTTACAAAATTAAAATTAAAATTTTGGATCGTGAAATTACTTCCGGTGGCCACATTAGTGTCATAGGTGTCGCGGGTTCCTGTGACCGGTTTGACCAGATTTTTATTATTATTATTATTATTTTTTTTTTTCTGAGTGTAAATAAATTTAACTGGGTTTAAATTTGCCTAGAGGGGGCGTTGGTGCGAGTCACGTGAGCTCACGCGGCCTATTTTGTCGCGTAATTACGCAACACGTGACTCTCCGTACACCCCTAGTTGTTTTGTCGCGCGGCGTTGTTTCGAGTTTTTCCAACATGGCCGATGGGAAACGGTTGTAAACAAGAGGAAGAAAAAAAAAAAAAAAAACCGGCAACAATTAGTCACGGAGTTGTGACAGTTGGATGACGTCAGTTGGTCACATCTGTTTTTCCTCTTTTCCTATTAAGTGTGATTGCTTTTCTTTGCGTGGGTGGGACGCCGGCGTTCGTGACGCGTATCTCACTCGACTTGAAATTTCAATTAAAATTAGTTGTAATTGCGCGTTTTATTCAACATGGCCGCAGGTTGGTGCGGTGTCGCGTGGGGGTGGGCGCACGAATTGATTAAGAAGCCGGGAATGCTACAGGTAAACGATGTCTTAGTCAATGTCAACCGCGCCAGCCAAGTGGACGTGTTTCGGATCGATATTCATCCAACCTCGTGCCCGTCTCCACCCGCTACCTCATTCCTTTAATTTTCTTTCCCACTCCGCTTGCCGTTGTCCAATTAGGGAGCCCACACGCAGGTGACTAAATAGTCACGCCACAGTTGTAACTCGCGGGTTTAGGGGAGTTGAATTCGGCACACAGATTGTGAACCACGAATCCAATTTATATATATATAAAAAAAAAAAATTATTAGATTTCATAAAAATTGATTTAGAAAAAAAAAAAAAATTAAAATTTAACGGCCATTTTTTTTTTTTTTTTTTTTTTTTTTTAAATTTTTTTTTTTTTCAATTGATTGAGAATCTCAATTTGAGATTTACTTTGAAGGAATAAACTGTTGTGTTTAATAAAGCGTTCTGAGTGGTTTAAACGATGCGATAAAAAGCTTAAATTGTATGTAAAATTGGTACTCGAAGTTGGAAGTATGAAATTGATTGTGAATGCCCTTTAATGTCTATAATTGGACTTTTTGGCAGATTTATTATCATTCGTAAATACATTGCGGTACGTTGTATTAAGCAAAAAAAAAAAAAAAAAAATGTAGAATTAATTTTTTTTTTTAATTTTTAAGTCTATAATGATGATAATAGGATTAAAAAGTGAAAAATTGCTTAATTTGTCACAATAGGTGCGAGCAATGCAGCAAAGCATCTTTTTTTTTAAATATTTTTTTAAAATAAATATTTTTCTTATTGTTAATTAAAAAAAAAATTATTTTTAAAAATTATTTTTATTGTTTTTAATGTAGAATTTAATTTAATATTTTATTTAGTTAAAAAGCGCCACTTTATGCCATTAAAACAATTTAGCAACGTATAAACGTTTAATCAACGTTTTTGCTCGAGCGTCCATCCCCGCGTTGCTGATAGACAAGAAGCACGGAGAAACATGAGTAGGGATTCTGTAAAAGCTTTTAAAAAAAAAAAAAAAAAAAAAAATCAATGTCTTCCTCCCTTTCGTGCCCGAGCGCGATGTATACATGCCATTGCAGACCAGGGTGGGGAGCGCGAGGGAAAAAACCGCGCGATGGAACGCAGGCAAAACATCCCACTTGAATTCCCTCTCGTGCATGTTATTCTTTGTCGTTTTACTGCATTTTTGTGTGCTGCAGACAAGCCATTTTGGTTGTCAACATTTTCTTTGTTGAAAAACCCTCTAATTGTCAGCAAGGACGCTCGAAATAGCACTTGGAGGTCTTCGAGGTCACTTTTTTTTCCTGGGAGGTGTTTTTCAAGGTTATGGATCCTCAACTCTTTCCTTAAACGCGGTCAACTGGTGGATGATGATTTTTTTTTTTTTTTTTTTTTCTTTCTTTGGTGTTTTATGTTTTGAGTGGTTGTGTTAAGTGTTATTAATTTGGTGAATGGGGGAGTCGCCAGGTGATGACATGGCGCGTCCTCTGACTCATAATTGATGTGTCAGCTGTGTTGATATCCGTGTTATTTACCTGTCTGATCACAAACGACTGATTTATTTTCATCTAACGCGTTTGTCAGGAGTGTAGGAACAAGCGTAGGGTCCCCTCGGTCGACCCTCCAACGCCTGCGTGCCTTTGGGCTGTTTACACACGTACACCAGGTGTGCTGGTGTCTTTGCTGGTGTATTGTTTGATTCGAAGCTACATTTTTCGTCCCGTCTTCCTCATTCATTTTAACTTGAAGGTCATGGTTTGCATTTTCCTAATTAGGAAATGGCTGGCACAGAATCTTCGATGTGGTTTGTTTTGATGGCGTAAATGGCGCTCTACAAATAAAATTTAGAAAAGATGAAACTTTCAGTAGGAAATTGTAATTTTTTTTTGAGTTAAAGAATTAATTTTTGGGTAAAATAACGGAAGGCTGGGGGCCCCAGAAAGTTTATGGGGTCTTTCGGTATGCCTTGTGGGCCCTTGATGAAGTGGGCCACTTTATACAGTAATATTTTAATGCAATTTTTTAAATAAAATACATATAGAGTCTATTGTATAGTGCCAGTAATACGTACAATATACGTATACTGTGATTACTAAAAAGTGTATAAATTTTTTTCGCAAAAAATTGTGATTGTATCTTTTTTCTACTTAAGTTTATTTATTTCTTATAAAAATTAAATGATAGCCGAATAGTTGTGGGTGGGCGCTGGAGGCCGACATTAGCAGTTTTTATCAACGAGTTTTATAAATCTCTAGATGTTTTTTGAGATGTATGAATTTATTTTGAGATTTATGGATTTATTTGAGATTTATGGATTTTTTTTAGTTTTGTGGATTTATTTTGAGATTTATGGATTTATTTTGAGATTTATGGATTTTTATTGAGATTTATGGATTTATTTTTAGTTTTGTGGATTTATTTTGAGATTTATTGATTTGTTTTCAGATTTATGGATTTATTTTGGGATTTATGGATTTATTTTGAGTTTTGTGAATTTTTTTGAGATTTAGGGATTTATTTTGAATTTTTTTTGGGATTTTTTTTAGATTTAGGGATTTAATTTGAATTTTTTTTGGGATTTTTTTTTAGATTTAGGAATTTATTTTGAATTTTTTTTGGGATTGTTTTTAAATTTAGGGATTTTTTTAGATTTAGGGATTTATTTTGAATTTTTTTTGGGATTTTTTTTAGATTTAGGGATTTATTTTGAATTTTTTTGGGGATTTTTTTTGAGATTTAGGAATTTATTTTGAATTTTTTTTTGGATATATTTTGAAATTTTTAGATTAATTTAGAGATCAAATGTGTGATTCAGAGATTTAAAGATTTAGAAAATCAGAGATTTATAAGGGATTTAACTAACCATCAATGAGATTTATACCAATTTCCCCCCTCCCCCCCATTTCTCTCCCCGTGGGCCCCCTTTGTCTCCCAGTCTGCCATCACCGCAATTAACCCTCATTTGAATCGGAAGACTCAACTAAATCACTATAAATTAATTTGATTGATTTCCCCCGGAACTACTCAACATAAATCGACCAAACCCAAAAACTTTTCTCAAAATATCCATTCGACCAATAAGAAATTTCGAGAAAACCCAGTCTAGACTTCGCGCACGAGCGAGCATCAGGATGCAATTAAATGACCAATTAATCAATTCATTTATACGAGCATATTTGTAATCACTAATTAGGGATCGAAATCCCGACACTCGCAACCTTTTCACTCGCTAATGAACGAACAAGCGTTCTTTTCCACCTCCCCACCTCTCCACCTCCCCACATCCCAATTCCCTTCATCTCCTCCCCTCGGACCTTTTGTTGAAACTACAATTGACAAGTGTCAGAGACGGATCACCGCTCGAGTAGGGTGTGTTGCGCCCTTTCACGGAGCCTCATTAGGACAGGATCAAGCGCGAGGAGTCCCTCGGTGTTCTCGGTCACGTGACCTTTTTCCCCCTTCTATCCCTCCACCTTCCACGGGCCCAACCCTGGCCTTGGAAACCAGTAACGTGACACTGTAATGGCTGTCATTCATTTGAGTCTACACAAATACCTCACACCTTCAAAACCCTCCTCGTGCTCGTTTCTGTCACTTATTTTCACAATTTCCCCCCCCCACAAGTTCCACAGGTGTTATCTCCACTCTCCCCCCTCCCCCCTGCTTTTTTCCGCACCTTTTCTTTCAGTCTAGCGTCCATTCACGTGTCCTTGTATTGAGTGTCTTTTCCAGGTGCAAAAATCTGCGACTCTCACAAGGTCAAGTTTGATTGAGGATAAACGCGAACGACGGGACGCAACAATTCAATTAAAAAATTCGAATCTTGAGGGATTCGAAGGATTCGAAAACTCAAATTTTTTTCGATTTTTCGAAATTCGAATTTTTTTCGATTTTTTGAAATTCGAATTTTTTTCGATTTTTTGAAATTCGAATTTTTTTCGATTTTTCAAAATTCAAATTTGTTTCGATTTTTCGAAATTCAAATTTTTTTCGATTTTTCAAAATTCGAATTTTTTTCGATTTTTCAAAATTCAAATTTTTTTCGATTTTTCAAAATTCAAATTTTTTTCGATTTTTCGAAATTCGAATTTTTTTCGATTTTTCAAAATTTGAATCTTTCGAATCCTAAGTGTGAGTGCAACACTGTTTTCAGTATGCCATCAAGCGGAATCTTCGAAAGATTCGAAAGATTCGACATTCGAGGACTTTTTAGGATTCGGATTCGGTTTCGAGAAAATTTAGGATTCGTCCCGTCCCTAATTTTTACTGCCAATATTTTTTATTTTTTATTTTTCTATTTTCTTTTTTTTTATCTCCCCTTGCACCCCTCGTTCCTTTGATTCATTCATCTCCGCGTTCCCCTTTTCGCGTCTCAATGGTTTTATAACCCAATGGTAATGGGTGACGTGTATTTAAGGGCGGTTCGACTTTGGCCTTCTCTTTTTGATCGCCAGGTGGGAAGGCAGTTCGTGTTTACAAAAGCATTTACAACGTCACGTGATGACCATAACTCAAAATGGCGTGCTAATAGATAAGAGGCGCTGCGTTGGTATCTTAATTGGACATTTTTTTTAATTTTTTTTTTTTTTAATTTTTTTTTTTTTTTTTACAAATGTCTCGCACACGTTGACTCATTTAAACGCGGCGAGCGAACACGTGCGGTTGTTGTAACGCGGATGTTATTCGGCGCGAGATTTTGGTTTTCCGACGAAAATGGGAACTCGAGACGGGTCTGAGAGTTTGGTGAGTGGTGCTGATCGGGTTGCGCGCTATGGGGATTCCTCTTGGGAGTAAACAATTTTGAGCGGGAAATTGTATCGACAAGTCATTAGTGATTCGCGTCCACAGCACTTTGCTTTTCCACTTCTCACCTTTCATTCTCCTTATTATTTGACCGCCTTAAGCCGAGAGGAAATTTCGACGAGATGCAAACTGTGTTTTATGTTGTTGGAAATTGAATTAAAAGTTGTCGGAGGCGGAGAGATGCGATTTTGGAATGACGATTCCGAGTTAATTAGAAAATCACGTGCAACAAACGGGATGAATTTCTGTAACGGTTTTTTTAAAGCAATTTAGGGGCCCCGCCGTTGCGTGGGGCCCCTTCTACACCTATAATCCAGCAAATAAAACCTAAGATTATAACGCGAGACGTGAGATTTTGGATTATTTTTTATTTTACTCTAAGCGGAATTAACTCGATTGTCCAAATCAACACTAGGGCGGCGCAACAGTAAAATGGTTCGTTTTTTAAATTTTTGTTTATCAAACTTTAAATTACTATACACGGATCGATTCGTTTCGATGTTTCGAATTTAACGAGTTTTAGTTTTTCTAGATCGCTGTAGTAATTTGAGAAATATCGCGTGTAGAACAGTTGAGGCGGTAGATCGTCAAATCGGGCGCCATTTGCAATGTTTACTTTTTAAATTTACGCCATCTGGAGAGGATTATTATTTTTTTTTTTGGGTTATAATAATCCATGATTTTAATCTTTGCATATACGCAATTTTGACGAGTTATTATTATTTCGAAATAATTTAAACTAAAAAATGGATTATAATCTGTTGCGTGGATCCCCCTAGTGATATAAACCAACAAAGCACACACGCACGTCTTCAGAATGTCTAGTATTGATATCCCCCGACATGCTAGCAGTGTTTATTGACATTTTCACAGACTGAGTCAAATTCTTACACGATTTTGATTATTTTTAAGCAAAAACAAAATAAAATAAAAAAAAACAAATAATTATTATTTTTTTTTAAATGTCAACAAATTATATTTAAAAAAAAAAAAAAAAAAAAAAAAAAAAAAAAAAAAAAAATATTGAAACGACATTTTCTCATTTTAAAACTGCTCTGTGCCAAATGCTTAAATGTAATTGCATTTTATTGGTTTAGTCGTGTAGAGGCGTATTCCTTTAATCTATTAGAACGGCATTCTCGAATAAGCTATTTAATTAGTTAACTTTGCCCGGCCCCCCTTCCCCCCCCTCTCTTCTACCCCTTGTGGCAAATTGAACTGCGTGACGTCAGAGACTGTTAATGAATAAAGGTTCCCTCGTGCACAATAGTTGGCTGCTTTTATTTTATTCCCTGTTTTCTTGCGCTTCCGTTACTATGGTTACAAAGAGTGCAATTTAAAAACCTCGTTACAAGATAATTGATTAAGCTGTTTAAAACCCGCGTTTGCACACACTCGAAAAATGACGTCAAATTAATTCCTCTCGACGATCCTTTATTATGAATAAACGCACTGCGTCACACAACCAAACAAATAATTCTCATCGTTCGGCGACTGCGGCCATTCGCAAATGACGTCACTCCAACGCGGATCAATGTATTTTCTCGATTAATTTAATTTTTTTACCGTTTTGACGTCACAAAATAGTGGCCCGTTTAAAAAAAAAAAATTTATTTTGGTGAATTTCCGACATTTATTTCGACGAATAGCTCACCTGCGTTTGACCGTCGACCTCGATGACCGAACCCACTTTGTCGAGTTTGTCTGGTCCTTGTATCGAGGTCGCAGTAATTCGCCACAAGGTTTTGGTGTTGTCGTCTCCCACGCTCATTATCCGACCCCCGGGTCACGTGGGCAAGTCCCTTATGGTTCTAATGAGGTTGAGGGGGGGGGGGTGTGCTGGAAGGGACGGGAGATGGAAGACAACCTCGTTATAAGGGCGCCAATTAGGGTGCCTGTGTTATGCAGATGGACCCAATTGCGGAAGGGGCCTTAATGAGGATAATAAGGGAAGGGAGGACACTTAATGAACGCTGTAATTGCTATCGCCTGCCTGAGGTGCTCGGCCACTTGGGCTGATTGGTGCATGGCGGGAAGTGAATTTTTTTTTTTTTTTTTTTTTTTTTATATATTTTTTTATTTTATTCCTGTATGTTCTCCCCTCCATCTTTCTTTCTCTCGCTTCGTTGATGATATATGCTAATTTGAGTCTAATTCGACCGTCTGGATGAGGGTTTACTACCGCGGGGTTTAAGTTTGAAAGGTTTCTTTTATTGCTTTTCTTTCGCTTTAGAAAATGGGTAGTTAAAGGTGTGTGCAATGATTGTTGTCGTTGAATAACAGTTAGGTTGTGTGTATAGGGAGATAAATGTCGTTTTGATGCTGTTTTAAGTGTTTGTGGAGTGGAAAATGTCTGCGTTTTTTGGTTTGGTGGAAATTTGGTGGGTTGCTTTCGTGGGGGTTTATAATACAATATTTTATTCGTAAAAAAGATTAAGCGATGGAGGTCGAGGGTTATTTTTTAAGTGTTAAATTGATCTGATTGGTAACGACGAGTTTATTTTAAAGTGTGTCAAATATGTATTTCCATTGCAGTTATGCTATAAATGACACGTATAAACTATCCAAAAATGTATTCGAGTTTTCAAACAAACCGAAGCAGTTTTTCACATTATTGTATCAAAACAATTGTGTTATTTAATTAATATAAATATAGTACAGTTAAGTAGAATTTGCTTAACCAATTTGAACCAACGAACAAATGAATGTCATTTGATTCACACACGTCTACGAAGCGGAGAAATGCAAATGGCGACGATTCGAGACGATCGCCATTTGTATTTCAGTGACGTATATGCAACGAAAATAGTGGAAAATTACCGGATTGGCTGAGGTTATGTTCTTCTTCTTCCATTGTGATTCTTAGAGAGTTGGCAACCTTATCCAGACCCTCATTTGCCTCCTAACCTTAAAGACACGTGAGTTATGAAATTGATGTCGCAAATTGCTGAGTTTGTATCAGGTTTTTCTAAACTGAATAGTTTTTCGTGATGGAATGTTCCAATTATAGAAGAAGCTGGTTTCTGATTGGTCAAAAATGTATTAAGGATCGTTAATATGTGGTTTATGGTCTCGGAGCGATTTTATATTAGTCGTTTAATAACAGATGACTGGATCGTGCTACGAACAGCGCCAGAAAGTGATAGTGGCGAGAAACGGCTTTATTCGACTATACAAATTTTGTTTGTGTTGTGTGTCGTTTCGCTTATTGCTTGTAATTTGGTTTTTGAAATTACATATTATTCTGTAATGAAACATTATTGATTTTCTTATTTTTCTAGGTCGAATGAAAAATTCAACGAAATTAGAGTGGAAAATTTTTAATGTTATGAACCCTTTAAGGGCTAATTGATTTTTACCGTCTTTAGCGGACCATTAATCAATATAAACAGGCTATAATTAGTGTGCAACAAATATTTAAAAATGTATAGTCATGTTTTGGGATAGTTATTTAGATTTAATAAGAATCTTAGGTTTAGATACCACTTAGATTATGGGTTTTTAACGCTGCAAAAAGAAAATTACTACAAAATTACATAAGAAATGACTAAAATTGCATAAGAAATGACTAAAATTGCATAAGAAATGACTAAAATTGCATAAGAAATGACTAAAATTGCATAAGAAATGACT